>JAAGKR010001560.1:0-10884 GCA_011419295.1 Clarias macrocephalus | reverse complement strand
GTGACGTCATGCCTGGCACAGGTTATAAGCCGAAGGTATTCGGCGGGTTTGACATGCACAGGCTTCACAACCGGGCAACAAAGAGATGTTCCCATAGCGTTTTCACGCAGCATTGAGTGTAGCTTTTGAAAGGGAACAAGTAAATCAATCATTCAAAACCATTGAAAATGCATTTTCGAAATTCCCGGACATATGATTAAAATTATTTTGTTTTGAAAAACTTAGCAAAAAGTCTTCTACTGTACTACTTTCTTGCAGCTGGTCCCATCAAGGGGTCACCAAAGCGCTCCATATGATCCACACACAACTTAGCACAGGCTTTACTTCAGATGCCCTTCCTGACATAACCCTCCCAGTGTTCCAACTCAAACCCAGATCCTCAGATCCCCAAATCAACAACAATGCTTCCGTAAATAGCTTAAAACATTTTTCTTTTACATTGAAATAGCCAGTACTCTAAGGATTTCACATATGTGTTTTAGTCTTGTGAATGACAAGAAAGCTAAGACAGTGTCCTAGAATATAAATATAATAACTCACCCTTTTTCTTATATCTAGCTGGAACTGTAACAAAAACAACATGTGATGATTGACTATTTTCCAGAGTGCCACCTAAGCTACATAACCTCTGTTAAGATCACAATTTATGAGCTGCTCCCATTAAGGGTGTGCCACAGCAGACCATCCAATCGACACATTTAACTTGCCACATGTTTTACACAAGATGCCTTTCCTGACACAACCCTCCCATTTTTATCCTGGCTTGAGACTGGCTCTAACGATGGCCTGCATCCAGTGGCTGGATTTGGGGCATTAGCCGGGAATCAAATGCAGACCTTTGGCAAGCCAAAAAGAGAACTGAGAAGCAGACCACTGAGCCCCTAAACTCCAATCAATAATAATAATAATAATAATAATAATAATAGTTTTAGCCTATGAATTTATCTGTTTCCTAGTTAAATGAATAGGTGGTGTTAATCACCAGTTCACACAGTTAAAAGACCCTGAACACTATTTAAACATCTTTTCCTTCCTGGTGATCATGGACAGCAGGTCACCACAGCAGATCATCTTCCTCCATCTTGCTCTGTCCTTCTTTTAATCATATTTTTATCTGCATCTTTTAATCTTCCTAAACTGCAGCACATCTATCAAAGGTTACTCCATTTGTCCTTTTCTTCTTCTTTTATGTTCAACATTTCCTACAACTCACTGTACACCTTTTTCTGAAGCTTTGCCACCTCTCTCTTGTCTATGTGCCATATTTCCTGGCATTCCTTTCTCCATTCTCCATCAGTTTCTTTATCTTCCTTCCCCTGTCCATTTGTCATACCAAGTACGTAGACACTGTCACTACTTCTGCAGAAGTTCAATTTCCGGCTTCACACTCATCACTCTGTCAGACAAGCTTCACCTTCAATACCCTCTTAATATACTCTCTCCTTAGGACCACCCCTACACTATTTCCCTTCTAATTCACACCACACAGTATGTATTAACTCTTCGTCTTATTCTATCATGTAACAAAGTAGAACACTTGAACTGATGGCAGGTGTAGCAGGTAAATTTTCTTTTGTAATTTAATTTAAAAAGAAACTCTCATAAATTCTAGATTCATTACATATAAAGTAAAAAAAAAGGCCTTTTTGTTTTAATTTTGATGACAGCTCATGAAAAAAAACACAATCCAGTATCTCAAAATATTACAATGTTTAATTTCAAGTTTGAGTAAATGTACTAATCATACAGCAGAAATATTGTTTATCTCTCGGTCTAGTTCAGTATCAGCATGAGAAAGACTGCTGACAGTAGTAGATTTCCAGAACATGATCATCGACTCCCTTCACAAGGCGCGTAGGCTAAAGAAGGTGCTGTACTGAGGGATATTTCTGGAAAGTGAAAAAAGGGAAAAGTACGGTAGGAAAAGGTGCACAAGCAACAAGGATGACATCGGCCTTGAGAAGATTGTCAAGCACAGTCAATTCAAGACCTTGGGAGAGCTTCACAGGGAGCAAAGTGAGGCTAGAGTCAGTGCATCAAGAGCCACCACACAGAGACGCCTCCATGAAACGGTTGCATTCTTACTATCAAGCCACTTCTGAACCAAAGACAACATCAGAAGCGTCTTATGGTGGTAAAAGGAGGTTAAAAAAAAAACTGGATTGTTTATTGGTCCAGAGCGCTCTTTTCAGATGAAAGTAAAGTTTGCATTTCATTTGGGAATCAAGATCCCAGAGTCTGGATAAAGAGTGAAGAGGCACAGAATCCAAGGTACTTGAAGTCCATTGTGAAGTTTCCACAATCGGTGATGAGATGAGCTACCATGTCAACTGCTGGTATTGGTTCACTGTGTTTTACCAAGACTTTTGACTTTTGAAACAAATTAAAACCGAATTGTTAACTCTAAGGGTTTTTATTAATTATTTAGAAACCAAGAAACCGTCAACTGCAAAAGTGAACGTAAAAATATAAACTGTTGCCTCCGAGTGGCGCAGTGGTAAAAGCGCTCGCCCTATTATCCGGAGATCGCTAGTTCGAATCCCGGGTGATGCTGTAACCTCTCACAGCCGGAGGTCTAGAGAGAGCTGATTGGCCGAGCTCTCTCAGAGGGGAGGGATGAGAGGTACTTAGTGCTCCCACATTAATCACGGCTCTACAGCCGTACACATACATATATATATATATTTATTTATATAAATTGTTAAAATTTTCTTAATGTTCTTTTAGGTAATTGCTTAATCCATAGAATGGGTTTAATCTAAACCTCAGGTACTCAAATAAATAAATAAATAAATAAATAAATAAATAATGCAGCTAATGTGCCCTGTCCTCTGAAAGAACAATAATGCAGCCAGAATAATACAATACATATATTATTAATGTGTAAATTACTATGTGCTTTGTATCATTATCTTGATATATGATATTGATCATTATCATCTAGTACTAAAGTCAAGTCGCCTAAAAGAATGTTTCTGGATACACACTTATCTGTTATACTTTAAGGTATTATCTTTCCCTGGAAAATGCTAACATATCCTATGTTAACACATGACCATGTGCACCTACAGTAGGTACGGAAAGTATTCAGACCCCCTTAAATTTTTTACTTTTTGTTATATTGCCGCCATTTGCTAAAATCATTTAACTTTTTTTCCTCGTTAATGTACACACAGCACCCCATATTGACAGAAAAACACAGAATTGTTGACATTTTTGCAGATTTACTGTATTAAAGAAAAACTGAAATATCACATGGTCCTAAGTATTCAGACCCTTTGCTCAATATTTAGTAGAAGCACCTTTTTGATCTAATACAGCCATGAGTCTTTTTGGGATAGATGCAACAAGTTTTTCACACCTGGATCCTTGCAGATCCTCTCCAGTTCTGTCAGGTTGGATGGTAAACGTTGGTGGACAGCCATTTTCAGGTCTCTCCAGAGATGCTTAATTGAGTTTAAGTCACTCGAAGCCACTCCTTCATTATTTCAGCTGTGTGCTTAGGGTCATTGTCTTGTTGGAAGGTGAACCGTCGGCCCAGTCTGACGTCCTGAGCACTCCGGAGAAGGTTTTCATCCGGGATATCCCTGTACTTTGCCGCATTCATCCCATAGCATGATGCTGCCACCACCATGATTCACTGTTGGGACTGTATTGGACAGGTGATGAGCAGTGACTGGTTTTCTCCACACATACCGCTTAGAATTAAGGCCAAAAAGTTCTATCTTGGTCTTATCAGACCAGAGAATATTATTTCTCACCAGCTTGGAGACGACATGAAGACTTACACTGAGTAAGAAGGTTCCATCGGGCCACTCTGCCATAAAGCCCCGACTGGTGGAGGGCTGCAGTGATGGTTGACTTTCCACAACTTTCTCCCATCTCCCAACTGCATCTCTGGAGCTCAGCCACAATGATCTTTGGGTTCTTCTTTACCTGTCTCACCAAGGTTCTTCTCCCCCGATAGCTCAGTTTGGCCAGACGGCCAGCTCTAGGAAGGTTTTTGGTCGTCCCAAACGTCTTCCATTTAAGGATTATGTGCTCTTAGGAACCTTAAGTGCAGCAGAAATTTTTTTCTAATGTTAGCCAGATCTGTGCCTTGCCACAATTTTTGTCTCTGAGCTCTTCAGGCATTTCCGTTGATCTCATGATTCTCATTTGCTCGGACATGCACCCTGTGAGTTGTAAGGTCTTATATAGAGAGGTGTGGCTTTCCTAACCAAGTCTAATCAGTATAATCAAACACAGCTGGACTCAAATGAAGGTGTAGAACCATCTCAAGGATGATCAGAAGAAATAGACTGCACCTGAGTTAAATATACGAGTGTCACAGCAAAGGGTCAGAATACTTAGGACCATGTGATATTTCAGTTTTTTTTTTTTTAATAAATCTTAAAAAATGTCAACAATTGTACAAAAAGTGTACATTAATGAGGAAAAAAAAAGAACTTAAATGATTTTGGTAAACGGCTGCAACATAACAAAGAGTGAAAAATTTAAGGGGGTCGGCATACTTTCCGTACCCACTGTATGACCAATAAATCAACAGGACTTGATTTGATAAAGTAATAAATAGTTGCAGAACATTTTCTCTTACCAGTTTGCATTTACTGAGCACATGATGTTTCCCTATGAGTTTCTCCATGTGATTCATAACAAGCAAATGTCTTGCAACCAGGAGTTTTTTTTCCTCACTATTTAATAAATTTAAGTGCTACACTGTAATTCATTTTCTATTAACAGGAGCTGATGCCGGAATAGGAGTGTGTGTGGGAAGGAGGTAGAAGCATGAAAGAGGAAAAGAGAGAGAGAGAGAGAGAGAGAGAGAGAGAGAGAGAGAGCGAGCAGAGGAGAATTTAACTTTTTTTTTATTGTGAAATTGACAAAACAACCCATTCAAGAAAATTATCTGGTTTATTAAGAGTAGTGTTATAATACAACTATTAACAATAAATAGATACAATGTACTTAATCACGTATTTGTCAAAGCAAAATGAATATTAAGAGTGGATAGTAATATGAATGGGAACTAGCCCCTCCCCTCCATACAGCAGTGACTAGTTGCTAGGAGATGATCACGTCACTTTAGGATCACAGAAACTGAAGAATTTAAGATTCGAGTCTTCTACACTCTGCCCAATAAAAACAGATGGTGTTTCAGCTTCAAGTAGCTCTCCATCAACCACGTCCATAACCAATTTGAGCTGCAGCAACAATGAATTCTTCACAGAAGGAACACGTGGACTGCACAAATTTTTCATCGCTGTCTCGTAACGAGACACAGATTGCAGCTCGGTGGAACTCTGAAGTGACATCCTGCTTCTTCTGGAGCCTTGCTTACAACGAGGTTTTATTAAACATCTCCATACTTACAGTTCTGGTGCTCTTCACTTTCTCCCTGGTTGTGAACATTTACCTGATCCTGGGACTGGAACACTCAGAAGCCCTTTCCTGGAATCCACGTTATGTGCTGTTGAAGAACCTGATCGTGAGTGATTTGCTGCTTACTCTGACCGTCGGTCTTCCAGCCCTTCGTTGCTTGCTGTACCGGGAAACTCTGAGCTTTAGCTTCAGATGCATAGCACAGTACTTCATAGGGGCACTGGCTATCAGTAATTCCCTTCTTACTGTCACTTCCATGGCTTTGGAGCGCTTTCTGTACACGTGCCATGGCATCCGCTACCTGGGCATCATGACCAACATGCGAATACTCTGTTTCATGAGCCTCGTCTGGTCGGTGGCGTTAACAGGCGCTGGGACGTCTACTGTCTTGGTGCTGATGGGCGGAGCAAAATTTGGTCGCCTCATTGCAGCATTCGTGTGCGAGCCAGAAGTTGTGCAAACTCAGCTCGAGCGTTCAAAGTATTTTGAGACATTCAACAAAATATTTATCGGATCTGTGCTTTTTCTTTGCCTCCTTTTGTTCTTGTTCTCCTACGGCCGTATGTATCAGGAAGCCCGGCAGGTTCAGCAACCATTCCAGCAGGACAACGCTCGTGCCAGATGTACCATCTCTTTCTACTTTGCCATCTTTTTGCTTCAGTTGTTTCCAAGCACAATTAAATTAATTGCTATGTGTGGCAAGAATGTGGATAGTCACATCTATATGTTAATGCTTGTATTGGTTCCACCATGTGTCAATCCACTGGCATACGGCATCAGAAATAAGGAGGTGCGTCAGGCACTGGGGCGTCTTTGTGAGTGGAGGAAACTTAAAGAGCTATTTTGTCGGTAAGCTCTCTATGTACAGTAGTATACACACTGCAAAAGGTTTATCGGCATGTTCTTTGTACATTGTTTCAGACTTGTACTGGCATTTCATTAATGATCCTATTTATTTTTCAGCAGGTTTAAAGGATTTTTTTTAACGGTACTGTAAGTGTCTTTGCTTTCTATATTAAAAAAAAAAAGTATTAACTTAATTTCAGCTGCACCAGAAATTGATTCTGTCACAGCTTTCAGCACTTAGCAATCTGTGAAATGACTGGAAGACGGAGACCCTCAGGGCAATCAGAGAGGCAATATTGGACCTTCAAATGAGGCTCTCAACTTTAAACTGCTCAGCATCATGCCTGGATTAGATTCTACCTCACCACTCAGCGTATAAAGTCGGTGTATAAAGTGTGTGCTGCGTTAATAAATCTAATGTCTAATACTGTATGTAATACAGTATGTTTCCTTTTCATCACTTTCAAAGTGATGCTCATCTGTGAATAAATGGAACCGTTTGGCCAATTAGAAAAAATATAAAGTAGTCCACAAGCTACTGTTTAAAGCTTCATAGGCTCCAGCTTAGTGCTGTGCACACTACATGCTTAAATAAAATTCTGCAACATCAATGGTAGTAAATCAAATTACATTTAGGCATTTGGCAAATGCTCCTTACCAGGAGCGGATCTAGAAAATGATTCATGGGGTGGCAAGGGGGTGGCATTAAAATTAAGAGGGGTGGCAACACTGAAGCATGGTTTTTGTGGATTCAAGGAACGCTATTCTTATTCGGTGAATACACTAGGGTGCACATTTTTACATTGTCCTATAAAAATGAAATAAAGGCTGATGTGTGATTGACTTGAACCTGATATCTGGATTGGAACATCAGATAAATTAAAAAACTCTTATTTTTAGAACACTAGGACACTAGTGCTGGGGTGGCAAATGGGGTGGCAAGGCTTTTTCTTAGGGTGGCAATTGCCACCCCGTGCCACCCCGGTAGATCCGCCCCTGCTCCTTACACTGGTTACTAGGTTACTAACAAAGTACAGTCAGTCGAACATTGTTGGGAGGTTTATTTATTTATTTATTTATTTATTTATTTATTGGTTGGTTTAACTCCAAATATCTCAGAAACAGATCGGTCTTTAGTGGTTGCTTAAATATTGCATGTGATGGACATCCAGGAGAAGTTCATTCCACCACCAGAACAGGACTTCAGACAGAACAGGACTTCAGACAGAACATGACTTCAGACAGAACATGACTTCATAAAACATGAATCTGATCCTGGCACACACTGGGAAAAATGTAATTTCCCATTTTATTTCAACATTTGCTCTCTGCCACACTGTCTACTAGGACATCCTTGTAGTTCCTCATTGATCAAGTGAGTCTGAAACAATACATATATGGAAAGCAAAGTATCCTCCTGGGTTACTCATAACAGCTGGAAAGCTAAACTGTGCTAAACTGTCATTTTGCAAACAAATATAAATTACTGCAACTGTTTTGTTTCCTCTCTAAATGGTGCAGTCAATACCAACAGTCATCATGTCTTAATATTAAGTAAATATTTGTCTCAATATTTAATATGTGTTATATGCATTCATGTGTTTTATTGTTCATTGCCCAATTACCTAATAAAACAAAAATTCTATGTGGTCATTGTTGACTTCAACATTGTCATGGTTGGTATTATTGTGCTCAGACTAGTAAGTCCAGGTAAGTAAAATGCATTAATATACAACAGAGTGGGAACATTTGGAGCAGATATTTGAGCCGCACCTTTCCCATCTGCTCACTGTGTTGTGTGATGCTTATAGCCAGGGCTCGATTTGAAGGCGGATGTTGAAAAAACAGAGAGACAAAAACCATCCGCTCTATAACACCACCATCCCCATGTATTATGTAATATTTGTCATGAAAATTAAATATTAAAACTCTCTATGTATGACAATTTTCGAACGATCAGAATTCAATCAGAATTTAATATTGTAACGCGCTGCTCACAAGCTC
This sequence comes from Clarias macrocephalus, assembly GCA_011419295.1. NCBI lineage: Eukaryota > Metazoa > Chordata > Actinopteri > Siluriformes > Clariidae > Clarias > Clarias macrocephalus. The sequence continues at coordinate 2,652 of JAAGKR010001560.1, read as the reverse complement.
ACGCGGGTTTGCATCATTTTTCACGCTGTTCGCGTTTTCGCAACGGCCAAGAGAACAGTTCAAGCACAGCTTTTGACATATTTCAAAAAAAGAAGAGAACTGAAGGTATGATACATACGTACAAATCCTCTCAGCGGAGACGCGATGAAAACGAAGCAATCCGTTTAATACGGGAGTTTTCAAAATGACTGACAGCTTTACTGATTACAAAAGATGCTTTCTTTACCCAATTTGTATAATGTCATTCCAAATCTAAAGAAGAGCCTTTGTTTTTTATTAGACTTTGTGGCTTCACCTACATACTTGGGTACAAAAGGGTCAAAAATAGATTTAAAAATGCCATGATAGTAATTCGATGTCTTGTGTGCGTGTGTGTGTATGTGTGTGTGTGAGAGAGAGAAAGACACTACAAAACTACAATACTATTAAATTATATTATTTCATTACTTATGTTCATGTAGATTTGTATTCTACTCTTATAATCCTCTCCAGTTGAAAGCCACAGACAGGATCAAATGATAGTTTTGACAATTGCATGTTTAAATGCATGCGTTTTGTTTTGATTTAAATAAGTTTGTGTTTTGTTAATAGAAATGTTCTTAAAAATTTGACATATTTCGCAATCATTTTGTATGGTTTGTTATAGTCCCCACCCCCACAATCTTTTTTATTTATTTATTTATTTTAAAATAAAATACATGACAACACCATCCCCCTTGAATTGATTATAGCACATGGACAAACCCATCTGTCGTATTAAAACCACCAGATGGACTAAAAATGATAATTGTACTTTTAATTAGATGTATACCATCGCTGGGTTGATTTGTAAGATCTGATTGGTCAGACAGAGCAGGTAGATTGAGCTGCTTTTTTTTTTTTTTTTTTTTTTTGTATATCACAGCAGAGCTTGGACAGTATTTCCAACTGTAACATAATAATATGGGTTATTTAATGTTATTAATTGTTGCTATAGTAACAGCTCATGTATATGGTACAATTACACATAATCAATGACTAATAATAAATGGTTACAAATAAAAAAAATAATTACTTGTCAAGTTTTTAGCACTTTGTTGTGTCTCACTTTTTCAGCACTTTGTAAGAACCTCCGCCACAGAATATTTTAACATATTATTTTTTTACTTAAAGTGGACCTATTATGCAAAAGTCACTTTTTAGTGAGTAAGTCACTTTTTATTTCCTGTTATTCAATTTTCCCCCTTTAATGTGAGCTCAACCCTCTATTAATGACTATTCTAAATAATAATGAATAATTAATGACAAATTCTAAAACATTGAACAGTATTTCAAGAAACATATACTGTAAGACTACAAACATGTTAATCCATCAAAAAAAAGCATCGGATCATTAATGAGTGTTGATGGGTAACCTGATTTTAAGAATATTTTGAGTTTAGTTTTTAAAATACTGTATATTGTGCAGTTCCTCACTTCCAGTAACACAGTATTCCTTAGAATCGCTGTGATTTTAAGAAAAGGCTGATGTTTTGTTTCTAAAAGGCAAAATCAAAGTTTTTCTCCCTTCACTATTACAGGAGTTAAATACAAGCAAACTATCTTACTAGGATTAATATGCAGTGAGGATGCAGTGAACCATTCAGACATATCATCTGTTAATTTTGCATAAAGTAACATTGGCATACATTTGTGTCTGCAATTCAGGACAAGCTAATGGAATTTATATAAACCGTGAACAGTATAGGTCCAAATATAGAACCTTGGTGGTCCCCAATGTTATAGATTAGAAGTAATCTCCTAAGTGGACTCAGTGTGTATACTATTTATAATGTATAGGATCACATGGCCTGGAGCCTATTCCAAGGAATTTAGGGCCCAAGGCGAGGTACGCCCTTGATGGGGTGCCAAGCATACACACACTCACATACCCAATTGTACATTACAGCCAGTTTGGAAACTTCAGCCTTCAATGCAAGTTTTTTGGACTGTGGAATGAAACAAGAATACTAGGAGGAAACTCACTAAGCATGGAAAGAACAAGCTAACTCCACACAAAGACTAGAGGCAAGATTCAAATCTCCAGGCTGGGGATGCAGTGGTAATTCATACAAGGTTTTATCCAGTTTTTTTTTTAATGTAAAATATTTTAAACAGCAAGTTTAAACATAACAATTCTACGAATAACAGAATCAAAAGCCTTTTTCAGTTCTAAAGAAAATGCTGCCTCAAAACATCACCCATACGCAGGGCTTGATTTGAAGGGGGATGCGCGGGAATGGCTGAGACACAATAAAAACCAAGCATTCAGTTTAATACTGGAGTTTTCTAAATGACTGACAGCTTTAATGATTATAAAAGACAAGTTCTTTACCCAATTTGTGTAATTTCATTCTCAATTTAAAGAAAAGGCTTTGTATTTTCATTAGACTTAGTGGCTTCACCTAGATGCTTGGGTACAAATGGGTCAAAAATGGATTTTTTAAATGGCATAATAGTAATTTGATGATTTGTATGCGTGCTTGTGTGTGTGTGTGTGTGTGTGTGTGTGTGTGTGTGAGAGAGAGAGAGAGAGAGAGAGAGAGAGAGAGAGAGGCTGGTGCGTAGTCATACAAAACTAGAATACTATCAAATTAAATTATTTCATTACTAATTTTCATGTAAATTTGTATT
>JAAGKR010001559.1:48123-120889 GCA_011419295.1 Clarias macrocephalus | reverse complement strand
ATATATAAAATATATATATATATATATATATATAATATATATAATATATATATATATATATATAATATATATAATATATATATATATAATATATATATATAATATATAATGAACATGCAGATAACATATTTGAAAAAAAATATATATATATTATATATAATTTTTTTTTTTCAAATATGTTATCTGCATGTTCATTATATTCAGTACTTAGATGTACTTGTCTTTGTTTAATTTCCAGTGAGCCCCCGATATTCAACAAATCACAACAAAAATCACATCTCTGTTGAGATTTGGATTTCAAGTACAGTGGTACCTCAGCATACAAATTTTCACCTTAAGAATAGAAATTTTGCAAGATATTTCCCTCTGTATTTCGGGCATATGAATGAGTGAGCCGGTACTTCTGGGTGCACGTACAACTGTGAGCCAAACGTGTTTGTGTTGGTGGAAATCCATGCATAGCGAGTTTACATATTTTTATTTTTTTAAATTACATTTTTTTTTTGCATTTTGTGCAAAATAAAGTGGGACTAAAAATATTATGAAACACAGCAGCAAGAATAACACAGACGCTGTTGTGTTTGTTTTTAAAGCAGCTGATGCCAAGAGCAATCATAAATTAAGGTTAAGTGAGGTTTATTGTCTATTTCATATCTTACCTCATTTCCATCAGTTTTCTCTTTGATTTTATATGCAGAAATATAATTATAGGTTTGCAAATTGGTAAGATTTATCGGATGACACGGTGGTGTAGTGGTTAGCACTGTCACCTCCATGGTCTGGGTTCGATTCCTGGCCAGACTCGATTCCAGTCTCTGTGTGCATGGAGTTCCCCGTGCTTGGTGGGTTTCCTCCGGGTACTCCGGTTTCCTCCCACAGTCCAAAGACATGTAGGTTAATTGGCGTTCCCAAATTGGCCATAGTGTGTGAATGAGTGTGTGTGTGCCATGCAATGGATTGGCACCCTGTCCAGGGTGAACCCCACCAGGCCCCCTGTGAATTAGGGCTGAAACGATTCCTCGAGTAAATCGAGTAATTCGATTAAAAAATGATAGAGGCAAAATATTTTGCCTCGAAGCTTCGTTTAATAAATTTTAAAAGCTTGCGTTATATTTTTGCGCAATTATTTGTTGACCGCACTCTTTTGACACAGCGCGCTTCCGGGTGCAAGCCGCCAGTAAACACCAACGAAGAAGAAGCGCTTAGGTCACCCACAAAGCGGAAGGAGACACAAACAGTTAGCTGTGTATAAATAAAAAAAATAAATAATAATAATAAAAATAACAGTTAGCGGTGTATTGATTTGAGGGAGCGTTCTATTGCGGGCTGCAAAATGGAAGGGAGCGATAAAATTATCAGCGAGGCCAAGAAATTTTGCATTCAAGAAAAGGCTTTAAAATAAGAATGTATGGTGCTGTAATGCACTTAGTTAATCTCAGTCAACTTTAATACCCTTATCTCACCTACGCGGTTTCGCGCGGTGGCCGGACGTTCGGTTCTTCATGGTTCACCGCAGTTGGCGCTGCGATTACGTTTCCATCTTTCTGCGCAAAAAATAAAATATGTTTAAGCTGCCTTAAAAACATGTTTAAACACGTTAAATTTTTTGGCGGACCTTGCAGAACTTTGCGGAACGTCGGCGGGCAGTCGCGGCGGCTCACGGTGCCTAACACCGCGTCTCACTGCGAGTCAAACCGCATAGGGGGGATAGGGGTATAAGCTATTCCTTGTATTGTGAATAATGACAATGTTTATTTTTGATAAAATGCTGTATGCATTTTAAAAATAAAAGTAGATTTTTCTAAAAAGAACAGCAATTAATCTTTGTTTCTTTTTTTCTTTCATGTTACATTGCTGTTTCATTAAGCAAAAGTGCATTTTATCCCATTAATCGATAAAATTTTTGGTAGAATACTCGATTACTAAAATATTCTATAGCTACAGCCCTACCCTGAATACAGGATAAAGTGGTATAGATGATGAGTGAGTGAGTAATATTTAGGGGTTGGTGGAATGGATTATCTGCATTTACATTATTTCTTATAGGAAAATGCGTTTCGCCGAGGTACCACTTTACAGGTTTTAAGAAGAAATAAACTGTTACGTTTAGAGCTTTAATTAGTCAGTTGTGCTAATATTTACCTGATTTAGTTTTGCCTGACAGTTTTTAAGGTGTTAAAACTACTAAAAGTACTTATTAAACATTGTAATGCTTTGTAACTGATGTCATAGTTCGTACACTGTGATGATCATCTTTTTCTGCTCCACACTTCAGTCCAGTAAGACGGTGGTATTACAAAGACCGCCCATAAACTCAAAACATGAAGGAGCGATAACCTTGAAAACGTCGGGTATTTGTGGAAGACACAAGTGGTTCGTACTTTCTGCAAAAAACTCTGATGTATTTTTATAGAATTTGTCAGTTTCAACCCATTTAACTTTCCCTAAATACGAGGGGCGTTCAGGTCAAACCAGGACTTTTATAATCTAGCAGGAGATTATATAGAGAAATAAAGGAAGTTCTTACGCTCAGAACTTCCTTTATTTCTCTACATAATCTCCTGCTACTTAAATGCACTTATCCCAAAGTTTCAACGTGGATACCATCAACCTAGAAAGTTTTCTTAGTACACTGTATCCATGATTAGACTGCCTGCTATATTCCTGAAACGCTGGCATCTCAGGAACTCCTTTAATGGCCCAAACATGTGGAAATGTTTTGGGCGAGGTCAGGCTTCCGATTTAATTTGAGTCAGTCGTACTAATAATTGTCTGATTTTGTTTTCTGACAGTTTTTAAGGTATTCAAACTACTGAAAGTACTTATTAAACATTGAAATGCTTTGTAACTGATGTCAGATGTGTCAATGACTCGCAGCCGTGTTCCTGTAATGTGCAGTATGAGGTTGTGAATTCTTCTACATCTTTGCTGATCAGACTTTTTTTTTTTTTTTTTTTGCATTAAAGGAAAGCGCCATTAAAGGAATTCCTGGGAGGGCAGGCAGACTTATAGCGAGTAGTTCAACATGGTTCCGGTGTACTGAGAGAACTTTCTATCTTGATGGTGCGTTAGTGTAGCAGGGGATTATATAGAGGAGTTTAAAAGTCCTGGTTTGAATTGAATGTCCTTTTTAATTTTAAAAGTCTCGCTTGATTCCGGATCAAAACTGACCCAATGATTCTATTAATTGAATCAACCAAAAAAAGATTGATTAAATGGCATAATCAGTGAAAGATAATAATCAGTGAAGTCTAGTGTGTGTGTGTGTGTGTGTGTGTGTGTGTGTGTGTGGTATGCGTGTGTACCTGCGCTACTGTACAATACCTACAGAACACGTTCTCTTGGGCTTTTTCAAGTCTTTTACTGGTATAACCATCATATTCTGTCTTGCACTATTAGTATTTCACACGGGTTCGCTGTGGGTATTTGTACAATGCCCTTTGTTTGTATTGGGAGCTGGTGTAAAATGGCATGTGAAGAAATGCAGAAAAGGAAATATTATTCAGGAAGGTTAAATGGGCACGGAGGATAAAAAGAAGGAGTTTAAGGTCAGGGTAGCGCTAATGGAGAAACATGATGATGTGTCCAGACATCGCATGTGTAGGAGAGCAGAGATGCAAAGGCAGGGTGAGAAAATACGGCAGGAAGTAAACAGCAGGGACAATAGAGAGAATCCGTTTGGGTTACTTTACCGAAATAAGTAAGATTTACAGCTCGCTAACCCATGCTGTTTTAGTTTAAATACTGTATGGTCAATAAAGAAGACATTTCCCTTCAGAAGGAAAAATATGACACATTTAGCATAATTAAGTGAAATTATAGAATGAACCGGACATCCTATTAATTGTCCCATGAAAGTTTCTGAGGCGTTTCTGTGAAATGTTTTTACCGCATGATCAAGAATCCGGGATTTCTCCTTTTTCTCATTTTTCATTTAAGCTTTTAAAATGTTGAAATTGTTAAACGATGGAAATGTCCAAAAACAATTCTGTCCTTCAGTTTCACTGCTTCTCTCAATGCATGTGTCCAAAAGGCGCTTCCATGGGTTTAAATATGAAGTCCGTTCCAACTCGAGTGAGACGTTGTGAACTTCATGTAGATGTTTCAAAGATAATACTTTTCACCCAAGTTATTGCTGATAATGTAATTTGTACTTAAAAAAAAAAGATTAATTTGGAGAAAAAAATGAAAAATAGAACTATTCTCACTTGCGGTCTTAGATTTTTGGACCTCAGTGTATTATTATTATTATTATTATTATTATTATTTTCATATTTTCATCTTTAAACTGATGTATTTCTTTTTCCTGAAGCTTCCCAGAGGCCTGGTCTTATGAGAATAAATTTTAAACCAAAATATTTTGCAGTGCAGTGTTTTCTTCTCTCTCTTGCCTCTCTCTCCCTCCTTTAAAAATACGCGCGCACACACACACACACACACACACACACACACACACACACACACACACACACACACACACACACACACACGTTATTCAGTAACATATAGTACAGTAAGAGTCTGTGTCCAGGAAGGAAATTGTAGGATGTTGAAGTGGCAGCTAACATTAGTACCCTGTTATGCAATGTAACTCATCACCGCTCTCAAGTGTGTCCCATGAATCTGTGCGTGTGTGTGAGAGAGAGTGAGTCTGAGCATGGTGCAGATTTAGGGAGTGGGGGAGGCTAGAACACCAATTTCAAGATAGTTGATGACCCAGGGGACATAAAAGCAGGAGAGAGCTTTTCCTCCTTGTTTTGACTCCTGGATTGGCCGCACGCCAAATGGCTCGGGACGGCGCGAGACGGAGAGGGTTGTGACTCGGCCACGGTGCTCTCGCGTGCATGCAAGCGCGTACTGTATGCGTGAGCAGGAGGAGTGCGCAGAGGCCACGGTTTAGACCTGCTGAGGAGAGACAGGAAGAATCTGAATTCTCACAGGGAGGCCAGGGCGCACAAGAGCGACTGCGGTTAGAAAAATACGGGGTTGTACAAACAGTGGAGGAAAAGAAGGTGAAAATGAGCGAGCATTAATATAGCCCCAAGGTAATGTAATTAAATGGAAAGATGATGTTTGGAGAAAGGATGGTTTATGGTAGGCTTTCGATATTTTCACTGTGAGACTCATTCATCAGAGGACGGAGAGAGAAAGCGAGGACGGTGAGTGGAGTAGGTGGAGACAGGGACACGGTAAGAATTTGTAGAGAAGGAGTAGCAGGGCGAGGTGTTATAAAACATGACCTCTGTACTGTTGGGTCTTTCACCTATCGTAGTCGTGTTTTCATGTGATTTCAGCTGATTTATCTTTGTTATTTCTCTGTTCTTTTCTCTGCCTTTGTCTTTATTTTTTTGGACTAAATGACTAAACGGAGCCAGTTTCTTTCAAACTTGTCCAAAAACAATAAACTCGCATGTCCTTTTGGCCTTTCTTTGAAACACTGACTCTGACCCAGCCAAGAACTATCAGAGCTGCCTCTTGCAGCCAACATTGCAGATCAAGGTCATGCATTGATTTTGATGTATGGCAGACTTCACAGACTACCAGATACCTCCAGTGTTGAGGACCAGACTTGTCTCTCTGTTTGTCTATCTGATCTCGGGATGGATGAATTGGAGCGAAGCCAGCGCACATGGCATGGACTCATCAATCCTGTAGATTACATATGAGGCTTACTACACCCTGATTTAGGAGCAGGCTGGACACCTGGTGCAGGTGGAGGCATTATTTTAAACCGATCCATTTAAAGATACCTTTGGAGCTAGAGCACAGCTGGTGTGATGCCATAATTAGTGATACACATCATACAGCTCTAACACAGCCATGAACATTTAATACACATTATATATTAGTGAAAAGGTTACGGACGTCTGATCATCACAGTCGAGGTGCTCGATGATCATTCAGTTTGAGATTAAGGCCCATTTGCTGTTATAATAAGCTCCACTCTCCTGGAAAGCTCTGAGCTCGATTTTGGCGCGTGGCTATGGGGATTTGGTCATTCAGCCACGAGAGCATTAGTGAGAGACATGATCTCAGCATTCCAGTCCATGTTAAATACAGTTGTATAGGTTGTCTTTGTGCGCTTTCAACTTTGTGGCAACAGTTTTGGGAAAACACGGGCAGGTGTCTACATACTTTGGGTCTTATAGCGTGGCTTCAAGTTGGATTTCTGGAGCGGGGCCGGGTCCGTTTTAGATTTCGAAAATAGATAATTATATCAGGAATAATACGGTCATGAAAATCCTGAAACAAATAATGGAATTTATAAATCACGATTTCCAGACTTGAGTCATGGGAGTTTTTAATCAACAATCTGGGTCCAAAATAATGCGGATCGTTCAAGCGCTCAAGGGTCGATCAATGCGCCGTGTCTGTGCGCACGCACATGCGTGAGTGCACGTGTAATGGAGGATTGGGGTCGCGCATCCGTCCAGCTACACTACCTTAGATGACCGATGGTTTGGGAGTTTCAGTTAAAGCGTTTTGGTGTTTTCTCTGCGCACTCTGTGAGCGAAAAACTAAAATGTCAGAACGACCCTCCTCATACTGCACGTAAACAGCAGGGTTCCTGAAGAGTGGGTTAATCAGCTACACTTACTGATAACCAGCTAGTGATTGTTTATACCTGATGGTAATATATTGACATCGGTTTAATTGGTTCTGTTTAACACAATTTAATCAAACTAATAATGACCTTAACCAAGCGGTAACTCAAGTTGCTCTAAATGCACCAAGTACTTTCATGTTGGCATGAGCTTCCATTTGTTTAATGAGCTTACCAAAAAACAGTTACATACGTTACAACATGTCTGTTCATGCACAGTTTTGTACTTTTGTACGTAACTAATTTGCACAGACCAAAACATCTTTCAATTGCCATTTACCATCTAGTGCTTTTTCCACAACAAAGAGTGCTATTCAAGGTCATGCTAGGTTTGCCCAGGTCAGGCGCCGTTCACCCAGCAATGACCTGTCACTTGCTGCAGAGCCTGTGTGTGTGCGCGTGTGTTTATATCAGAGAGGAAACAGACTTCCCTCTTGCCAGGAAATGAAGGAGTAGAGTTGGCAGAGGAGGTCAGAGTTAAGAAAATATCTTCATGTTCCTTATGTTCAGGGTCATACACAGTAACATGCGGCATCTGTCACCCTCTGCCATCTCTCCCCTTGATCTGGTGGTGTATTTTCTAATGTATTTCTTTGTACATTGTAAAGCATTTCAGGTTTTCCAGCAGAAATTGTTTTTCCTGATTGTCTGTTTTGTATGGCTGTGGCTGTCCTTGCAGTTTTCACTTTTTGTTACTCATTACTAAGGGTCACTTACATGGACCCCAATATTCCACTAATGGTTCAATTGGAATAAAAATGCATCATGTACATTTTACTCGGAACAGTTTGACCCGATTAAGAGGTGTGGTGTTAAACTTTTGATTGTCCATTATAGCCATGTAAACATTTTATCTGATCGTTTCTCTCTTGTCTGAATAAGTATCTACTTTCTGTGCAGACTGCATTTCTCTGCATTGGTTTAACAATGCGATGTTGCGAACGTCCGGGAGGGAAACTTCTCTCTTCTACCGATTGGCTTACAAGATTATACATAGTAAAGCATCTAACCAATCACAGATGAGGCTGAATTCTCGTAACCAGTCATAATGTAGAAGCTGGGATTTATTGGAAAAGACAGGAAGCCTAACCTGACTTCAGAGTTGGAGAAAAAGTCGTCGTCTTCCGTTTTATATTCTTTTCCAACAGATTCAAACCAATGGACAATTTTGGACAATTTGGTTTACAGTTGGCATAACCACTGATTCTGATGAAATGATTCGAGAATGTAAAGAGTGAAAATCAGTGTCCATGTAAACAGTTAAGCTGGAATCACAAACTGGAATGATTTCAAACCGATTGAAGGCATTTTGTCCATGTAAGGGAACTTTATTATCCCCAGAGGGACAATTTGGTTCACAGTGAGCTGCAACATACAACATCAAACCAACACGGACAAATAAATATCAACACGATCTTACAATTGCAACTTGCTATTAACCAAAACTGATAGCATCAGGAATAAATGACCTTTTAAACCTGTGCATCGTAGCTGAATATATCTGCGCCTGGATGCTCGCATTTTAAATTTACATCACAGGAGACGGCTGGGATCCCTCAATATTGATCAAGCTTTTTCTTATACAAATCCTGAAGGTCATTCAAGGATCTTCCACTAAATTTGCTGAAAAACCTTTTACGATAACCCGTACTAGCAGACGAAAGAAAAAGTAAAAACAGATTTATAAAACATTTCCGTAGAAGTAGTATTGACATGTACCTGTAAGTGAGGCTATTCATGCATGACAAAATTTCAAATTACTGAACCATCAAACCCTCAAGCCTAGAGACAACTTTCCCTTCCTCTCATTCATCCTCATTCATGCTATTCAAGAAATCTGCAGGTATCCAGGTAGATAATATAGTATACTGTAGTATAACTTTGGCTGTGTTCTCTGTCACTCAGAGAACCAGAACCATGCTACTAGATAGACTGACCAGGACCCACGTGATAAACCTGTCACATAAGGCACTGTTTTCTTTCCTTTTCTCTTTCATCCCTTCCCTATTGGTTGGGCCCTCAGTGCTCCGTGCTGGATGTTTGCTCCGATAAAGCTCCGCGCTGGAACGGAGAGCAGTGGTGACCGTCAATCGACAAAGGCCAAACTCATCAAGCCTTTACTGAATGAGGTTTTTTGTTTTTGGTCCATGAGGACTGTGTAGCGTAATCACAGTCTAAATTGTACTTTGGTATTTGGAAAGTACAACAGATTTCCCCTTATTTAAAGTCTGATTGTGATTCTTGAATGGAAATCATTGTGCCTTATCACTGTATGATTTAACCAGAAGAAAACCAGATCAGTCAACCCATTCTGCTCCTTTTTTTCCTTAATCTGCTCACTTCATTATTTTTATTATTATTATATATTTTTTTATTAATGATTGTTGCCCTTTAGAGAGCTGCTCATAGATTTAATTGACTCTTTTTATAGAATCAAATCTTATTTATGTAATCTTATTTATTCATTGCTGAAGATTTGACCCTTTTCTGTTATGTGTATATATTATTACAATAATTTTTTCTTTCCTTTTTTGGCCCAGGGTGACCGGGATACATTTGAGAACTACTACAGGAAACAGAGGAGGAAACAAGCTCGACTAGTGTTGCAGCCACATCCGAACATGGTATGCTTTCACACTTTTTCAGGGTCTCGGTATAGCTGACCTGCGCTCTGATCCAGCTTCCGACAAGCTTGGATATGTGGTGAAAAGGATTTTACTGTATTATACTTGTGTGTATATACAGGTTGTCTCCTATTATGTTTTCATAAGTAACATTTGTTTCTGTAAAAAAAAATAATAATAAAATAAAAAAATATATATATAGAACTAGCAAAAGTCATGTTTTAAAGTTAGATGCAGTAAAAATGTATAGATTGCTGACTATATTGCACACAAATGCTAGGGAAAAAAACAAAAATATATATACACATGCATACACTGGTGTAGGGCCTCCTTTTGCGGCCAATACAGCATCAGGTTCTCTTGGGAATGACAGATACAAGTCCTGCACAGTGGCCAGAGGGACTTCTTGCAGAATAGTGGCCAGGCCAGCTTGAAAGTTCTGCTGGTAGTGTCAGAGTGTATATACTTTTTTTTCCTATTTAAAAATCAGTTACAATCTCCCACTTCTCACTGAAAATCGAATACATACTGTAGCTTTGCTCTGCCTTAACTCGCTGAGCTCCTACATCACTATAACCCTGCTCAGTCTCTCGGTTCTACCAGTGCTGGGCATCTGGTGGTGGCTAAGACCAGGTACATTTTCTCTCAAAACCTTTCCCTTCTTCTTCTTCCTACTAGTCTGTTTTTGTTCTGGGACCTTAAGTCGTCGAAAGATGTTTTATATATAAAAAGCATTATTACCATTGTTGGTCATCAGAAGTTGATGAAAAGGAGGCACATAATGAACCTAGTCATCATTAGTCTAAATGAACAAGAATAGTTGATGGTTTGGGAAACATGATGGGTTTGGAGCAGATTATGATTGTCTGGAACACACTTCATGTGCACGACACAGGAATTTTAACCTAATAGCAAACAGTCCATGTTTTAGTGTTCCAAGTAATACTCTCTGTCTCTCTCTCTCTCTCTCTCTCTCTCTCTCACACTCACACTCACACACACACACACACACACACACACACACACACACACACACACACACACACACACACTCTCTCTCTCTCTCTCTCTCTCTCTCTCTCTCTCTCTCTCTCTCTCTCTCTCTCTCACACACACACACACACACACACACACACACACTCACAAACACAGATTTATTTTCTATAATGCTTATCCTGGGCAGGGTGGTAGGCCTGAAGCCTATCCCAGGGGATGCGTGGTACACCCAGGAAAGGGTACCAGTCCATTACAGGACACAACCATGCACACACTGACATGCTACAGGAAATTTGGAAACATTAGTTAGCCTAAACTGCATATCTTTGGAAAGTGGGAGAAAACCAGGGTCCTCCGAGCAAACCAACCAAGGACGGGAAGCAGAGGCGGCGTTACAATTAGTCAAAAGTAGGTGAGCGCCTAGAGCCCCGAACTGCCATGACTTAACCCTTTTTTCAGTATTTTCAGCAAACACTTAAAACTACCTATTGAAGTTATTAAAGTCTACTTGCTAAAATGACATTAGAATGCCATTGAAGTGTTTATCACCCATCCCACCCCCCCCCCCCCCGGTCAAAAAAAACAAACAAACAAAAAAAAAAACACTACAATGGAGCATTCCATGTGAGTTAAGCGAAAGGTTCTTCCCTGTTGTTTGATTGAGGAGCGGGAGACGTACATCTCCTGGATATGGAGTCAGTAATAACAAAGTTTGCTGAAGAAATGGAGAAATACAGTGCCAAAAGAGGAGAAGAGAAGGAAAGACATGAAAATAAATAACATTTGAGAAGGAAAAAGCTAAAAGACAACATGGGACAGAGGGACAAAGAAGAGAGAGAGAGAGACATCCAAATAAAAATAAAATCAATAAAGGAGGAGAGAGATGTAAAGTAAACAAAAAAGAAGAGGAAAATAAATATAGGAATGACAGAAGAAACCGTGAAATGCATTAAAAAGAATCTCCTGCAGTCAAGGAGCAGGGGAAATACATAAAAATAAGAGCATTAAAGGAACAGAAGAAGATGATAAGATAAAGATAAGAGGTAATCATTTTGCTAAGTATTCTTTTGTACTATTTGTGTCACTGCATTGACCTGTCATGGGTTTTCTTGTGAAACAATATCAGACAGACAAAGGGCCAGTCATCAAGTATTATCCTGCTGACCATGCTGAAATACAAAGTTATCTGATCTGTAATATCAGATATGTAAACTGACAATGAGGTACATTCTAATTGTACAAAAGTCATTGTTTGTGAAAAGATTTTTAAAGTTGGGTGGGATGATGAGTCAAGGTAAGATTAAAAAAAAAAAAAAAAAAAGCACTGAGGGCCTCATGTTCGCCTTGGGCCCCCAATTTGCTAAATTCGCCACTGACGTGGAGAACATGCAAACTCTACACACAGACCCAAACAGGGAACTCAGTCCCTTGACCATGGAGGTGTGAGGCCACAGTGCTGACCACTATGCCACAGTCCTACAAAAAAACGGAAAATGTGCTTGTTCTCGTCTGTCTGGATGCACTTTTTGAGGTTCTGTGTAGAATGCTTTAATAAAGGGTTTGTGTTTCTTGGAAGATCTCAAGTCTTCTTAAAAAGATAAAAAGCCATTAACCCTCTAAATAACCTATATTTATCATGGCTTTATATGTACAATTATGTTTATTTTGTGTAGCAGTTCATTTAGATTTATTTTTAATTTTTATGATTTATCATGTTGAAAAATCACCCAGACAAAAAAAGAGAGAAATGTTTGCTTATAAAATATTATGTGTGGAAATTGTACATTATAGACCATGTATGATGCATAGAGTAGCAGAACTACCTTTATGTGTTGACATATTGACTGTTTTGATGAATACTTGTATTTAAATATTACATTGTTGTCCTTTATTTTGCTTCCCTTTATCCACCATGTTGGGACCACAGCACGAAACCCTGGAGGGATACAGGCGGTACTTCAATCAAATTGTAGGGTAAGCTTCACGGACATTTCTCTGCATTTTAATTAACATCATTATATTTAATGAAAATCACTTGTGGATTTATTATAATGTCTCCGGTATTAAAGAGAATAATTGAAAATGGCAAGCATATCGTGGTATTCCGCTCAAGCTCCGGTTATTCCCCGCGCTGTCCAAACCATCCCCTCACTCAAACGCAAACCTCCTTCCCAAAATCCCGTCCAGGAGCTGTTGGAAAACCTGCCAGGCTTTACAATTTACAGCCTTAGGGACATAGAATGGCAGATGGGTGTTATTCCAAGCGTCTGAATGGGAATATTGGGAAGGTGGATGTCTGGAGAAGAGGCTTCCGCAAACATCCCGGTGGCACAGACTGGCCCCTGGACCCTGTCGCAACAGGATGTCTGGGGAAGCAGGGAAGTTTTGCTGGACTGACCAGTTTGCCTTCATGCCTGGGTTTTTTAAGCATGGTGCTTTACTTGTATTCTCACTCTCTATGGAGGGAAATGGCAGTGCACTTTATGTACTGTATAGTTCCTGTAATAGCTCTCTGTTTTCATCCTTATCCGTTATGTAACTTTTCCATTCTTATACTACTTTTGTAGTTTTTTTGTAGTGGAGGACCACATCCTGCATACAACACAAGGCCTAGTGAACAGAGCGTATGTGGAGGAGTTATGGGAACTAGCTCTGTCAAAGAGCATTGCTGCGCTACGAACTCACTCAGTATGTTGTCTACCTCTTTCTAGGTTCTCATTACTAGTCTATGTACTGTACTATATTGTCTCATGGTATTGGGTAATACAGTCCCAGGTCCTAAACTGTCCACCTTCTGTTATCTTTAATAGTCATACTGCACTGACCCTGACCTGATTCTGGACCTAAAAAGCCTTATTGTCCTGTTTGCAGACACACTACAGGTGAGTTGGCTGATATTTGCCATTATTATCGTCTTGCCTACATTACTAGTGATTTGGGTATTTGCTCAGGAAGAGGTTGTTTGACAGACATTGTGAACGTAGAATAGTGTATTTTAATATAGTTTTCATATCAGACACTCAACTTGTGTGATGAGAACAATTTAGACTACCTGGCTAGCTGAAGTCAGCTAAAATAATCTCCTTCCATTTCAAGGCAGCTTCAGCATGCACATAATGTAGATAATGACATATACACTGCCTGGCCAAAGAAAGTCAAGAGTTTGGATTTAAATAAGCAAATACTTAAGAGCCTTTGATTGGATAATTACTGCAGTGATTAATGTGTTTCACCTGGCAACAAGTCTTTTAATTGTAACCGATGCAGTGAGTAGCTTTTTTCGTTTTGTCACGTCAGGAGACATATCCCATGTTTGTGGAAAAGACGTTACTGTGTTTCAGACGGGTCAGAGTATTGACCTGCATCAAGCAAAGAAAACAACTAAGGAGATTGCTGAAATTACTGGAATTGGGTTAAGAACTGTGCAACTCATTATTGAAACTTGGAAGGACAGTGAATTAACATCAACCTTGCAAAATAATTGTGGTCAAAGGCAGGATTTTACTCTTTATATTTAATATGTACTTTACTCTATAGGTATATACGTTTATTAAAAGTGACCTTAAAGTCCTTAATGTTGGGCAAAGCAGATAAGGGTTAAGGGCCTTGCTCAATTGCAGTAATTACAATTGCTCTGGGAACATGGTAATGCAGAGTCCTGAACCCCGCACTACAGTTGCAACAAAAAATGTTTAATAAAATTTGAAGATATGATGCGGCGAAACGACGAAGCCTCCTTCAATCTAATGACTTCATCCTGCCAAGTAGAAGCTCATTGTTGTCACTGAAGTTTAAAAGTGAGGTTTTAAGTTAGTGTGGCTGTATGGATAGCCAATGGACTGTAACTAGGAAAATTCCTCCAGTTGTCGCCAACTAACTGTACATGCCTAGACAGAGTGTCTGAGGCTGAGACTGGTGGATCAAAACACAACTGTGTTAACAGAACTGTATACATGCGGGCTTTATTGGTTTAACGTTCCTCAATATTGGCATTACAGGCTTTCTAGATTTGGGCTACACATCTTGTGATTCCTAACGAATCAGTGTTTGACAGTGTTGCAGTACAATATAACTGAAATACAGGCAGTAATTTTGTTAATGTAGAAAGTGATATAATCTATACTGTCTGCTGTCCACATACAGGGGTTGGACAATGAAACTGAAACGCCTGGTTTCACAATAATTCATTAGTATGGTGTAGGGCCTCCTTTTGCGGCCAATACAGCATCAATTGGTCTTGGGAATAACCGATACAAGTCCTGCGCTGTGGCCAGAGGGATTTTGAGCCATTCTTCTTGCAGAATAGAGCCCAGGTCTCTACATGATGCTGGTGGAGGAAAACATTTCTTGACTCTCTCCTTCAAAACACCCCAAAGTCTCTCAATAATATTTAGATCTGGTGACTGTGCAGGCCATGGGAGACCAGTCTTGCTGTGTGTATTGGTGCATTATCATCCTGATACACAGCACTGTCTACAGGATACAATGTTTGAACCACTTGGTGCACATGGTCCTCCAGAATGGATCGGTAGTTGTTGGAAGTGACGCGCCCATCTAGCACAAGTATTGGGCCTAGGGAATGCCATGATATTGCAGCCCAAACCATCATTGAGCCACCTCCATGCTTCACTCTGGGCATGCAACAGTCTGGGTGGTACGCTTCTTTGGGGCTTCTCCACACCGTGATGTAGGAAAGACAGAGAAGGTGGACTCATCAGAGAACAATACATGTTTCACATTGTCCATAGCCCAAGATTTTCACTGCTGGCACCATTGAAACTGCCAGCGATACGTGCACCAACAATTTGTCTTCTTTTGAACTCTGATATGTCACCCATAATGTTGTGTGCATTGCAATATTTTAAGCAAAACTTTGCTATTACTCTGCTAATTAAACCTTCACACTCTGCTCTTAGTGGTGAAATGGGCAATCAATGAAGATTGGCCACTAGGCTGGTCAAAAAGCACTAAATTGGCCAGTGTTTCAGTTTCATTGTCCAACGCCTGTATATCCTTAACAATCTTGTTGTTTTGTATTTTCCAGGTTTATGGGTTTCCAGTAAATCAGCTGTTTGACATGGTGCTAGAGATGAGGGAACAGTATGGAGAGATTTTGCTGAAGAAGTGGAATCTGTCCTTTAGGTGAGTAGGTTTCCACGTGTCTTTCATCTCTCTTCCTTGTGAATATTTTTCTCATATGACCTGAATTTCTCACGTTTCCTCTTATTTTTGTTAACTGTACACGTTGTTGTTAAATGCACGGAATGCGCAGTATAATAGAATTGCTTAATATTCCTCGAAGGAGGAATTGTCCTTCACAAAAATCCTAGGTCATGGGGTTTTATAAACTATTAAAATTATTTAGAAAGCACAAAAATGCTGGTCTATTGTGGAGGGAAAAAGCTCCTTGGAGAGGTATGTTAAAATTGGCAGACTTGAGTCCTGAGAGCGGACATGATTGGAACGTTAGAGTGGCCTTTTCAGAGACATCCTGACCTGGCTTTGACTTGGTCCATAAAAACAGAAGACCTTGAATTTCACTGCTTTGGATTTGTACTGTTCTGGTTATGTGGAAAATGACAAAAATGATTAGCTGTGGATTGCACGCAAACACAGATGCAGTTTTGTTAAAGATTACTTGTGTGCATATTTCTTTATGTATTAAAATAGTGACTCAGGATCCGAACATGTGTTTTTCATATTATAAATATTCGGTTCATTATCAAGTATTACAGTGATTGTATAGCTGTTGCATTGGTGGTGTCTTAAATCATTTGTGCTCTTTATTGTGCTGCGTCCAGTAGAAACCTGGGAAGCGATTTCTGCACCAAATAGATGACAGTGTTAACGTTTTTCAGTTACTTGTGTAGATTCCGAGACGTATCACAACAAATTTGTCTTTAAAGTCAATAAATTGTCCTTATTTTCCAGGCAAATCCTAGATCAGGACAATTACAGTCCCATTCCTGCAGCAACAGAAGAAGAGTACCAGCAAATCATAAGCCAGTTCCCCTTCCAAGACTCAGAACTAAACACGGTCTGTTATGAAAGCTTCAACATGCATACTGTTATATATTTGACACTATTTATTAATCCTTGACTACCTGAATGATCCTGTTAGATTAATAATACATAAATATATTTTTTATTAATTCCATGCAGATTCCTTTCCCAAAGAAGTTCCCGTTTTCTGAATTTGTACCCAAAGTCTACTCACAACTCAAAGAGTTTATATATGCCTGCCTCAAATACTCGGAGGACCTGCACCTTAGGTAAACAACAATGGAACTTTATTTGCATGCATACTGTACTAAAACCACAATGTCTCATCCTTCTCGTATTAGTGTTTTGGTCTTCTTCACAATAATGCATTTACTTACCCTGTTTATACACTCGATTCTAAACAGACTGCAGCCAGAAATTATTACGAATTTTCAAATATGTTATTGTTCTTTTATTTTATTTTATTTTATTTATGATATTACATTCTGCAAATCACTCTGGCACATGATTATTGTGTTAAAATTGCTTAAATATATTTCTGCACAGTTGTTGCAATTGACATTTGTTCACCATGTTAACTGTGATTTTAATCCACTGTGTGAATGTATTTGGCACCTAGTCTTCGGATGTCAGAAGAAGAA
Source organism: Clarias macrocephalus (assembly GCA_011419295.1). NCBI lineage: Eukaryota > Metazoa > Chordata > Actinopteri > Siluriformes > Clariidae > Clarias > Clarias macrocephalus. Next base: position 104,021 of record JAAGKR010001559.1, on the reverse strand, counting down.
AAATGTGTGGAACACAAAAGTTTCTAAATACACGATATAATTTTTGTGCCTGATTTGCTGTTGTGATAAGAAACACAAATCATTAAAAAAAAAAAGTCTGTAATTGTGAGTTTAGATCACTGGTCTGAGCATAATGACAGCATAATGAGTATGAAGACAGTCAGCTTGAAAGTTTGTTAAGGTGCTGTTATGTTTTCAATAGCGTATTCAGTTAGCATTTATAATATTTTATGTTAAATCGCTGTTTTCTCAGAGTCTAATTGTTCAGTGGCACGAGTTTTATCTGACACGCTAAATAGCTAAATACACAGATGTGAATACATGCGCAGGGATCTCGGTCACTCTTCAGACAGCACAGATATACAGTGAATAACAAGGTGTAGAGAAAAATAGGCCAGAAACTGCATATAATCACAAGGTAAGCTATGCTAGTGTTTTCATTTATTAAATGATAGTTTAACATTAAGTTATATTTGATGAGATAGCTGTAAACATCACCTCATCTTGAATCTGTAAGGGTTGCAAAGACGAGCTCAATAAAAATCGGTAACATCCAACAAATGAAGCTTCTCAACATACACCATTATGTGGTCATGTGTTTAGTAAAAGCCTTAAGAGTGAATTTCGCCAGCGATTCATCATTATTTGGCCCTGCGGGAATATGTTTGGCAGGCAGGATTGCTAGACAAAATGACAAATGTTTTGAATGTGGATCATGTGGCAGCAAAAGCTGTATAGGAGGAGTGCATGAAATGTACACTACATGCTTAAATATACATTTCATACATGGATTAAAATTCATTTGAAAAAACGCATTCACATTAATTAAATTTTTACGTTAAATTAACGTTACCATCCCACGCATGGCCTCTCATACAGTGAGCTGCAAATCTGTCATGCAAGCTAAAAATACATAAACAACCATAAGCCATTATTGTAATATATAGAGAGCATTACTGCAGAGTGAAACGCTGTTCTTTGCATATCCCAGCTTGTAGAAGGCTTGTGGCAGAGCTCAGGACCACAGAGCACAGCATGTAGCACTCCGGAGCAGACAGGGTTAAGGGCCTTGCTGAAGGGCCGAACACAGGCCCCTAGGTGGAGCTGGAGCTTGAACAGCCGGCCTTTTAATCAGTAACCTTATAGCCGTAACCCGCTGAGCTAATTCTTCCCCAATATCTGACGATTACTCATAGGCATTTTATGTCGTCATCCTTCACCCAGAAACAAATGGCTCCTAAAATCATCTTTCCTGTTACTTTCCTTTCCTTTCCTTTCTTTTAGCTTAAACTGGCTATTCTTCTCTCTGGGCCTCCCTGAGAGCCACTGAACAAGGTGTTTCAGCCTGATGAACCATTGATTAGTAGATGTTTTTGTAATATTCTGCATAATTCCAGCATATCAGTAGTTTCTGAAATATTTAACCCTGCTGGTCTGGCTACAGTAGCCATGCTATGCTGTAAGGTCAAGACCAGAGGGTCACAGTCATAGTACTACACTCAGAGTTGGTCCTCTTTTGATTGCAGAAAGTAGTAAGTCTGCTTTGGGTTTTCCATCAGCATGTCACGGCTGGTTGCCTTAGAAATGCATCTGGCTTGCTGGTCTTTGTGAGTAGAAGGTGTGAGCTGATGGTAATGGGGTCAACAAAATCCACTATGTCCCTTCTCCTGCCAAATTACCTATCAGTATCTATCAAACAGCATGGATGAATTATGTCTAGGACAGTGCCTAATTTGCGATTGCTAATAACCAAGTCTCAGAGGCCAGCTGATTTCCATTTGGATGATTAGACAGGAAATGCTCCTATCCGTTGAGCCTTTGTAGCTTAGTATCAGTAAACAAGACGACTCAGACTACTAATTCTCCCAAATCAGATTTTATCTGGTTTGAAACACACTGCATTGTTTTGTCTGACTTCTTGTCAATTTAGCCACTCACACTTAGTCATTACTTCGTCTGGATCTTAAAGGCCTTTCAGTTTAACTTGACGTGAATGAGGTTTGAGAAAGCCTCCGAAGCTGGATACGTAACCCTTTCTATGAGATCATATGTTAGAAGCGTCTGCATCGAGCCGTGAAATCGGTAGTTTGATAGTGCTGTGGCCTCTTGTTCCTCTAGTGGCCTCTCTATCTGCGGCCACGGTTTGACTTCTCCTGTTCTCATTCTCTTCATCACCACAGCCACCAGACATGTTCTGTGTGGTTTTCGGAAAGTGGCCAGTCCTTGTGCTAGGGTGTCTGTTAAAATTCAAAAATAAACATTCCCTTCTTTTTTTGGCAGGAGGCTGGAAAGACTGTGCCTCAGCATGTGGGGTCTCGGAGCTCCAAATAGCCAGAATCCCACTTATTCTCAGTGTTGCAGTAATTTAGCAGTGCCATTAAATAAGAATTTATCTTTGCGAGATAAATTTTCACATATTGGACATATTTTTCTGCAAAGCTGTGTCCTTGTTAATACAGGAGCAGAACATTGAGGCCCAGACGGATCTGAAATAGAGCCTCCGGTAAGGGGATCTATATGTATATACGTGTGTCTGCATGTGCGTCTGTGCTTAGCTGCGCGCATGTGTGAGGAAGCAGGGGTCAGGCTAGTGCTACAGGAAATGGAAACCTGAGATTGACAGACCAAAGGAGAAGAGCATTGATTCCGCATTCTACCCAGGCTAGTCCACCGGAGGCAATTAGGCCTTGTGGTTTCTCTCTGTTAATATTAAGATGAGGTGCAGTAAAGGGGGGAGGGAGGTTGCGCTGGCCCATGTGCAGGTGGTTGGACCAGACTTGGAGGAATTTCTCTTAACATTCAAAATGTCTCCCATCTGAATGTCTGCTGAACCTTGAACCCCAAGCGAGAAAGGATGCATTTTGAAGTTGTTTTACAGATGTTGAAGCAGTTCCATGTAGCAGCTAACCTTTTACTCCATGCAGGTTCTGATGTGCATGAATGTGATGGTTCAATAGTCCATAAACAGACAGCTAGCTTGGCTTTTAAACTGCATTTGATGAATCAGTGAACAAAGATTCAGTACAATACAATCCATCTTTCTCTCCTCCTCGGCACACACATTTCCTTCCTTTTGTTTTTTTCCTAATGGATTTAATTATTGTGCTGATTTCCAGCCACTTCCCTCTATGTGACCCCTCTAGTTTTAGTAAGCTCTTATATTAGGATATTTGATGGTATGTATGTTGGTCATGGCCTGCCACACTAGGTGAGTCAGTGGAAGAACGAACAGAATTGATTGTGCTCTAATTTGTATATTTCCAGTCTTTTTTTTTTTTTTTTTTTTGTCTCGCACCACATTTGTGGTCTGGGACTTCCATAGGATGGCGTAGTTATTTTTCTGACTGCTTGTCATTAGGCCTGAATCAGTATTCTTGCTTCACTGAGCTATTCCCATTGAAAGCCATTCATCCTTCTCTCAACATCATTTTTTCACTCTTGCTCTGTCCATCTTATTGCCAAGTTGAAGGAAATTCTTTCCCCCACTGAGTAGAGAATGTTTCTGAAATTCTTCCCTTGCCTCTCTTGACACAGTGTGAGACAATTTAGTAATTTATAAGGAATGTGTTTAGTACCCAGAGAGAAGAAGCCATTGCACTCTTGTTTTATACTAATTTACATGGCAAAGACACATTGTTCTCATCTCTCTCTCTCTCTCTCTCTCTCCCTCCCTCTCTCCATTTCCCGGTAGAGGGGAGGTAGAGAAGATGCTTCCAGCTGTACTTAGGGTAACAAGGGTAATTCACTGCATAATTAGCCCCCCTTGTGCCATTTCCTGACCCCACTCTCCATCAAAATTCACTCGTCCACAGTGAGAGTGAAAAAGCAAAGCGGTTGCTCTCTTCTCCTCGCTGTGTTGACTTTTTGATTCATACCCTGTGTGCGCTCATGTGGTTTCCCTCACCTGTAGTGTTGGAAAATGTGGAGCTGCAGGCCATACAGTGTTGTTCGCTGTTGCAGATCTCCATCTGTGCGCTCCTTGTCTCCATCTCGCCATTTCTCTCTCTTGATTTATGTTTGGCTCTTTTTTGCTGTATCTCATTCTCTCTCGAACCTGGGCTCTGGTTCACTGTCAAGAGCTGGGATAATTAGGTATTCAGGGTTATGGTTTACCTCAGAATAATGCAGATTAAAATCCATCCCAGACAACGTCTTGCTTGTTTCAGTTCTCAGAAGTTCTGAGTAACTGTAGGTCACCAAGAAATTAATTGACGGACACGCTTTACAGTAAAATATATCTAGACTTGTATTAATCTGATTTATATTAATCTAACGATTATATCAGTGAATCTTTGCATCTTTCCAGTGTTTTGATAAATACGTCTCCTATAGGTTTGTAAAGTACCAATCAAAAGTTTGGACACAGGTTTGGATTAATTATTTTATGTTCTACAACAATACACAATTTTTTTTCGAACTGAAATAACACGTATGGCATTAAGTAATGGCAACAGTCGGTTAATTTAAGACTCACTGGTCAGTTATTCTGGAATGGTACTTGCAAGTTTTTTCAAATGCATTTTATTTTTTATAGAACACCAGTTTATATGTGAGGCATAAGAGGAATGGCACAATCATTAAACAAATCATGGCAAAAAAGAAAATGAGGAAATATTCCCTGTTCAAAAGTTTGCATCCCTTTTAGTTCTCTAATTATGTATTGCCCCCTTTAGCATACAGTAAATTATGGCATGTAGTCTTTTGTAATAATTGTGCATGAGGTCTTTAATTCTCTCAGATGGTATAGCTGCCCATTCTTCTTGGCAAAATGCTTCCAGTTACTATAAATGTTTTGGAATCATTTGAGGTCTCCTCAGAGTGCCTCAGTGATGTTGAGGTCAGGAGACTGTGATGGCCACTCCAGAACTTTCACCATTTTCTGCTGTACCCATTGGAGAGTCAACTTGACCATGTGCTTTGGATCACTGTCATGTTGGAACATCCAAGAGCGCCTGTGGTCAGCTTTCGTGCTGTTGAATGCAAATCGTCTGGCAGTTTTTTCGGTCAACATGCTGCATTCATCTTGTCATCAATTTTGAGTAACTTCCCTGTGCCACTGAAGCTCACACAGTCCCAAAGCATAAGAGATCCACCACCATACTTCACAGCGGGGATGGTGTACTTTTCACCGTAGGCCTTGTTGACTCCTCTGTGACTATAAAGTTCAATTTTGGTCTCATCACTCCAAATGACTCCAGAAGCTATGAGGCTTGTCCAGGTGCTGTGTGGCGTACTGCAAGCAGGACTTTTTGTGGCATGGGTGCAGTAACGGCTTTATCCTTGCAACTCGACCATGCAGGTTGTTTGTATTCAACTTCCTCCTTCCTTCAAACACAAACATTTCCCAAACATTTCTTCTGACAGTAGTGGGTGAAATCTTTCTTGGTTTACCTGACCGTGGCATAGTATTAACAGACCCTCTTTATCAGAGGTTGAACAGTACTGACTGGCGTTTTCAAGATTTGAGAGATTTTTTAAATATCCCTTTCCTGCGCTATAAAGTTCAACTACCTTATTATGCAGGTTCATTGGCAGTTCTTTTGTCTCCCCCATGGTGCAGCATTCAGCCAGGTCAGTGCATCACCTCATGAGCTGAGAAATCCACTGACTGATTATGCAAGGACACTAATTACGATTACATTGAGTCACACGTGTGGAAACTTCTCCTCAGTAGACAATTTAAACCTATGTGTGTCAACCTGTGTGTTTATAATGTGGTCGAACATGCAAGGATATTTAAACGTTTGATCAGGATTGTTTCATTTATCATTAGGTTTTAAAAAGGAATCAAGCAACTATGTGATAATGAGTTTACGTTACAACTATCCTTAAATAAGAAAAACATTATTTTGCATTATCAGTCATTTTTTCCAAATAAATGGTAATGTTTAACAATTTCTTTCAAAGTACCCAAACTTTTGAACACAACTGTATTACGATGGTTAATTAAGGTATTCTTGGCTTCAGTTCTACAGAAATTGATGACATGATACGCAAGTCTACTAACCTGCTGCTGACAAGGACTCTCAGTAACTGCCTGCAATATGCCATCAAAAAGAAGAATGTCGGATTAGCAGAGGTGAGATGCTTATTCTGCTCTTGTACGTAGGCCAACGTTACAGGCGAGTACTTAAATGTGTGTTAACCTGAACAGTGGATATCTAGATGCATTTTCTTGGCCAGTTACTCATGATAAGCTTTTTTGAATGAATCCTGTCAAGTCTGAGTGTTATGCAGTTTTTTCGTCCTTATGTTGAGTCACGTTTTGAACTTTCTTAAGCACCCCTTTATACCTACCACTGCCCTTCCTTGCTTACTCCGCCCTGCTCTCAGTTCAGCCTGACTGTGGCTCTCTGTCTTGAGTGTGTTTAGTCTGTTCCAACCACTATCGATGCAGAGACCTTAGCTTCCCGCTTCCTTTCAGCCCTGTTTATAATCTTACCACTCCAGATAGAAAGTTCAGCTGGGTGCCACTGATTGAAGAGAGACATAGATGTGGGGTAAAGAGTGGGGGAGGTTTTTTTTTTTTTTTTGGTTATGATTTTGAGGTAGTTCATTGAAAGGGCAATCCACTGCTTGCCCACCGTCACGCTACTGCTCTTGGTTTAAAAAAAAAAAAAAAACCCTGCCACCCCTCCCTCCCTCTCATAAACACATATACATACACACACACACACACACACACACACACACACACACACACACACACACACACACACACACACACACACACACACACCCCTACCTCTGTGCTTAATGCCAGATCAGATATCGGAAACCTCCAGCTTCTGTAGTTCACTGGTTGTGTGGAGGTTCGGATGTTTGACCCAGGCTCAGCGAGCCTAGCGAAAGGTTCCACACTGAGGTCTGGCCTAAATTAGTCCATCGCGTCTCGCACGGTTGCTGACAGCCCTGGCCTGCCTTTGCACCCATGAACCCTGGCTCACTGACTAAGCTCAGACCAGCCTGTTCTCTGTTTTGAGTAATTCCATCTCACAACGCACAGCACTTCAGGAGGAGCCGTTTAGGAGCCACCTGTAACTCTGTAGGCTGGTTTCTACACAGCGTGTAGCAGAAATGTGCATTGTGGCATGCACTTCTTTGCTGTAAGCTTATAGATGTTGAACTACATCATTCTATCACTGTATCGACATAATACAAACCTGGAAAAAAACAAATTGCCTTAAAAGACATGGAACTGACTCTGATTTATCTAGTTGGTTCAAATCATCGTGAACACCACACACCTTGAGATGTCCTGTCACTGTCTGGAAGCGTTCATCTCCAACATCACCAACGTGCCTCCAGACACCGTTAACACCACCAAACTGTATGGCACCTCCACCTTTAAGGTACGAGAGAACATAAGCACACTATGTCACATAACATTTAAGGCACACTTTTTAAATTTCAATACCTACTTTTATAATCTCCCATTGCATGACTTTGTTAACATACCCATGATGTGAGTGTTTTAATATTAAAATACAAGTTTTATATAGCACAAGATGTCGTGACAATAGCGCATAACCAGAGCTATAAGTATGAGAATGTGTATATCTGTGCATGTAGGATGCAAGGCATGCAGCGGAAGAGGAGATCTACACTAACCTGAATCTTAAGATCGATCAGTTCCTGCAGCTGGCAGATTATGACTGGATGGCGGCTCAAGGTGGAGGTCAAGCCAGCGACTACCTGAGCGACCTTATCGCCTTCCTCTGCAGCACCTTTGCAGTGTTTACACATCTGCCCGTGAGTAGCCTTTTTCCTCATGCGTGCACACACACAAACAGTCTCATTTAGCATGTAGGTTGCTTCCATTTTCATTTCTTTTTAGGTACAACAATGCTTTTTACATCCACTGTATAAAAAATGTTCTGTTAACACATTTATATTACAGCATGCTTGCTATTACATGCGTTTGTTAAATCCTTTATTATTTTACATTTCCATGTTCACGCGTGTAATAGATCTTGGAACGTAAAGTTGTTAGAAAGGTTACCTAATGACTTTAACGTTCCAAGGAGCTCTTGTCTTTTCGAGCCTGTTGCTCTAAAAGGGATTATGAGCGCGCTGCACTTGAACTTGGAGGTTAAGTGAGATCAGTGCAGTAAGAGGATTGGGAACCATGGTGTAGGGCCTCCTAGTTCTCCTCCCAGCTGCCATTGAGCTATAGAGAGTTGATGGCAAGACCTAGATGTAGCTCATGTTGGGTAACTTCATGCCCTTGGTACATCCTGCCCTTGACCCATGACCTGAAGTGGATTTAAGGCAAACAAAAGCTTTCCTTAACATTCCCTTCCATGGGCCTCTGCTAAACATCCTTCCCTTGCTGGATTAGCACGCTAAGAGTCCCAGTGCCAGAGCTGGCCCCCGGGGGTACACAGTGGCCTCTGTCCCCTGACGGAGGCGCTGAAAGCTGCTTCCAGAAACCCCCCCGCCCCCCTTTCCCCTCCTGTAATCTCCTAAATCTAACAATGCCCTCTGACCCAGCATTGGCTGAGGGGGATGTGCCCCTTTATGCAAAAATAACAACCTGAACGTTTCGGGTGGATTTTAGCTGAGGGGTAGCATTCAACAGTGGCTTCTTATTTTCCCAAACACGTATAGTTTTAGTTATACTCAATGTTGTTGTATTTTCTTGGTTTTGCATCTGAAGACTCTTCTCAGAATGTTTTCCTCATCTTGCTGTAGACCATTCCATATCCATGCAAATGCAGCCATGCGTGTGTGTGTGTGTTTGCAAGTTAGCCGTGGTGCTCAGGTGTGGATTTCACATGTGCGGAGATGTACAAGTGACTGTCCGCCTTTTCACGCAGAAAAGATGTTGCCGCTGGTTCTGCAATTGCTGCTTAAGCTAAAAAAAAAAAAAAAAAAAAAAAAAAGCTGTCATTTTATTTCCAGGAGAAACCCAGCATCCGAATAATTTGTTATGATTATTATTTTTTTAATAGGGGTTTTGCAGATTTTGACTAATCAGGAACTTTTAGATTTAATAATGTTTATTTTATAGTAATTTTCTGAAAATTTAAAAAGAGAAAAACCAAAACGTGCATGTTCTATTCTGTGTCTAATCATACATTATGGCAATATATTTAGTTGTACGTATAGATATGCTATTTGATCAAATACAATATAAAACCCACCATAATTGATGTCATTTTTCGACTCTTTGTTAGAAAATCTCGACTAGTGTTTATGTAATGACTTGCTTTCAAGGGCTTGAAAAGGCTTCGTAACTGCTCCAGAACCAGCACCAGCATCTAGGTAGTTGGAAAACAGGTACAGTATCTGAAGCCACAGCTTCGTCAGTCATGTGAACACCCTTGTCCTTGACCACCCACTACACACCCAGCAGTGACACCCTAATAGACATTTGGGTTTCCATGAAAGAACTGGAAACAGCATGGTCATCAGTCTTATGTATAATCCCTAAATCACAGGTCCTAATCCCTACGGCACAGTCATAAATATGACCTCTGACCTAAAAATAGTACCTTTCCTCCTCCTCTCTCTCCTCTTTAGGGCAATCCTATAGAGCACGCCAGGCTGCCGGTGAGTATGGCTCACAGCGTGTGTGCTTAAATGCTGGCATAACCATGATTCGTGATTGCAGTGTAGCACTACCGCATGTTCTTCTGACGGCTCGTTTTCATTCAGTGATTTATTGTATGTTGAAATGGAACCATTTTTTTTCCTTCTTCTTTTTTTTTTTGACTACCCTTAATCGTCTACCTTTGGGACCGGATGTTGTGTGCATCATTTGTTAGGCGTTATTAATGTTAGCCTTTCAAGGCATTTGGTCATGGCACTGAGACACATTTGAATTTGAAGCACGTGCTGACATTCTTCTAAGCATTCCTGTACTTACTTTGCTGATTTAATACTTTGAAAATGCTTGAAACTAAGCAGACACTCGCTAAGTATTTCTGAATGGGCTTCGGTAAATTAGAAAGGTCATATCGGGTGGACACTGTGTCCAATGACCGTCCCGTGCTCATCCCACAGATCATATTCACAGTGTAGTTTTTTTTTTTTCTTCATAATGCAAACTATTGTTTGACTTTATCTTTTCATTCTGACTCACTCTGGTTCCTTGTGCCATTTCAGATGAAGACATCCCCAGACGCTCCTACATCTGGCTCGCTCATTAGGAATCGAAATCTATTTAACGTGTTGTAGAAATTAAATACAATCGAAGATTGCTAATCTTATTTACTTCCTGACCTGTGACCGTGTACCCATCATACTTAAAGGTCACTGTACAAGCCTCTGGAAGCAGTGTTTTGATCTGAGGTTGTTTCAGTTGGTCAGGTCTGCGATCAGCAGCGTTATGGGGCAAAAAATTAACTCACCTGATGACCTGAATGTCCAGATTGTGACATCGATGGAGTTTTTCTTCCCTAATGTCACAGAACTATCCAGGACGCAAATTGTGATAAAATGGTTCTGGGTGCATGAGGAATAATTTTCACACATGAATCAGTCACTATTGCACGTCATAATCAAAGCTTATTTATTTATTTATTCATTTCATTATATTTTTAATCCAGTCTGAAGATGCTGTTAAGGATGGAATGAAGAAAAAGAAAATGACTGACATAACGAAGCAGCCACAAAAATATATTTTAGCCAATTTATTTTTTTCATAACCAAAAGAATTGTTGAGACATGACATGTCTAGACAAGGGGACACAAAAAGGTTCTAGCCAAAGTATCTTTCATGAGGTTTACTGACAAAAGCACACACAATATAGCTGAAAGCTCCGTGCCCCAGTGTCTGCATGGCCTCAAGGCTGACTGTTTCACAAACAGTCTAGAATACCTTCTGAGTCAGAGCAGCTCAGAACTGTGGATTAAATCTCTCGGCTTTGGCAGGCTGTCCCGAAACGTGCATTACGCACGAGTGAAGTCCTGCTCTGTTGCGGTGTTCCGCTTCTGTATCCCGTGATGCCCCGATTACACGATACAGAATTTGGTAGAACATGTGGTGAATGCTTCTCCAGCGATTCTGAAGCGTGAAACCACCGTAGCTTACTGTTCAGTGTCTCCAGTCTGTTTTATGAAGAACATACTCTCTCAGCATAACAGTCTCTATTTTATTTATTTATTTATTTTTTTCTAGTCGCTTTCTCCTAAAGAATTGGTTTTGCAAAAATGTGCCGTTTTTCATTGTCTGTATGGGAGTGTGTACAAATGTACACTGAGTTTGAGATGGACAGACGGATACAGTACGTCTACATGTGCAGACACAGTAGGGCACAGGCTGCCAGTAAAGGTCGGTTGGGTCACTGCAGAAGTGTTAGTGTGTGTATGTGTCATGTGGGAGACCACCAGGGCAGCCTGTGGGATAATTTTTTTTTATTTTGTCGTAAAAATGGAACTAATTCACGGAAAGAAATGTGTTTGAACTCAGTTTCCTTTTTGTAAAATGTAATTGTTAAGAGACAGAATCCCTCAAAAATCGAGTGTGGTGTTAAAGTTGTAGTAGAGTATTTTGCTTGTGTGGCATGGTAGCACTGTGCTCGCAGACATCCAGGGTCGACGGTTCGATTCCCCACCTCAGGTGTGTCCATGCTCACCCCGTGTTTGGATTCCTCCAGGAACTACAGTGTCCTCCTACAATCCAAGGACATGCAAAGTAGGCTAAATTCCCCATTGTGTGTGTGTGTGTGTGTGTGTGTGTGTGTGTGTGTGTGTGTGTGTGTGTGTGTGTGTGTGTGATGGATTGGAATCTGGTCCAGGTTGAACCGTATGCCTGCTGGTGCCCCCGGGTCCCAGGGATACTGTAGGTTCCAGGCCCTGTACAAGATAAGTGATGTGGAGAGTGAGTCAGTGTTTTTTGCCTGATGTGCATATGAATTTTGTTCACTAGGGAATCAAGCAACAATTCCTCCATGTAACTTTGACCAAATCGTAGCCCTTCTTTTTTTTTTTTTTTTTTTGGTTCACGCCGTTCTTGCGCTTCTGGCAATGAATGATTGAAGAAAGCAAGTTTTCTTATCCCTTTCATAATCATTATAAATGAATCCGTGCATTATCTGAAGCATAGTGTTATTTGTTATAGCTGTTATGTTATGTCAAGTTTAACAGTTTAAATAAAACAAATAAATTAAACATGACTTTTTTTGGCTGTTTAAGTGCAACATTTTTCGGTTGACGTTACCGTAGGTCCTTGGCCAGCACGGCTATAATTCTTCTCAGGTTAAGATCCTCAAACATTATCATACTCATTTACTTTCCTTAAAGTCTGTGCTGTTCCTGTTTCATGTCTTTCTCGTCTCTAGTACTGTACTCCGCTGATGCGTTCTCTGCGGTGTGTTTGTTTTCACAGCCGTGCTGCTAAGTGCTTTTTAATGAGGGCTTTGATGAGTCCATGTTTAATTAAGCACCCTGGCTACCTCTTGCTCACCCTCTTCTTCTTTCTCATTCATACTCTCTCCCTGTCGATGTCCCAAGCTAATTGTTAACATGCCTCTGCCCTGAACTCTAAGACAAGTGTTCTTGTGTGTGAGTGAGCCGGTATACCTTCCTAAGCTTGACCCTGTGTGAAACAGAACCCAAGAGACGTACACACTAAGACACGCACGCACGCAAACAACCCTATGAACTGATCCTGTGTCTACCTAAGGGAACAGCTCAGGCCTTAGGACATAAAGAATCCAACTTTAGCGTAAACATCTATTACTCAATCTGGTTAGCTCTGCATGTGTGTGAGAACATGTAAATAATCCTGCGTGTGTACGCGCATTGAGGACACATGCTCCACAGTTACACAGCGTGCACATGTACGTGGTACAGGCACACACGATTCCCCTCATCAGTTATTTGAATCGCGTCATTTAAAATACAGGTTTGCGATTCACGGATCTCCTGACTGTCAGTGAAGGAGCACAGGTGAAGAACGAGTCAGGTTTCGAGAAAGTAAACTGGGTCTTCAGTTGTAGTTAACATAAGGAAGAAAACATTTTGTGGGCAGACTAAACTGCTACCCTTGTTGTGTGTGTATGTGATTGCTTTGTGAAGTAGATGCTCTTTAGCTGGCTCTGATTAACTTTGGCTATGTTCAGAACTTTTTTTTTTTTTTTTGCATGTGATCAAAGTAAGAAAGAGATTTCTTTCAGCAAAAAACACATTGGAAACCTTTTTCCAATTAGATTCAAGCCACATTTTACTTAACAATTGGATTTCATTTAGTTTTTCTTCCCCCCGCCCCCAGCAGAAATGTACAACAAGTATTGTAACACACCTCAGACACAAATCAACATGCAAGTTAGGTCCGCGGAGGAGAGAACTCGGTAGGGCTGTACAATTAATAATTTAAAAAATAAAAATAAATCTTGATCCACATATCTACTGCCTTTCTGAATGTCGGCGATTCACTTGCATGTTTTTTTCCCCCTGCATTCAGAAGACGCTACGTTCACTTGTTCACATTTTTACTCGTCAACAATTCCAGATCAGTCACACTCAGTGGTCACATACGGAATAAAACAAAATGTTATAAATTCAGGCCAGAGATTAGTGACAGGTTCGGTTATACAAGTCCTTCACATCTCTCGTCTCACATCCTCGTTTATTGGTGAAGTTCGAGTATTATGCTGTTATTTTCGTGCCGAACACCTTAGCTTAAACTCTGTTTTACTTGCTTAAATGCTCACTTCCCCGTCAAACTCTCACTCGCGTCCCGCTCAGACTGAATTTCCACTTTCTTTCCAGCGTGCCGACAATATCAAAATACTGGGCTTGCTAATTTCCAACCAATGCCAGCCAATCAGAATCTAGGGGTACACAGTCTGACGACCTGTTTCTGATTGACTACTTTTGATGCTGTCTGTGTTCCTCAACTTGCGTGTAAAACCATTACACTTTCTCCTGTTGTTGCGTTTTTCATCACATGCGTTAATTCATATCGTCATCATTTTTATCAGCATACGGTTAATGTCTCCCAGATGCACATAGTAAAAACTAAAGGATATATTGCTGTCTGATCAGAGACAGGCATGTACAGTTCTAATCGGGATATAACTTTAGTGTATTAGTAAATGAAAGCTGACATTGATTCTAGCGGTTACACAGAGATTCTAAAAGATCGAAAGCTACAGTGTACTAGAAGTATGTTAGCAATAAAACCTTGAGCAATAAAACCTTGGACAACATTTATCTTATGCTGATAAAATAATAATGATATAAACTAATGCATGTGATAATGATGAAGTGCTGTGGTTGGTTGGCGGCGTGTCCAAAAAGCACAGGTGATGTTTCTTAGTTACTTTAATTTATTATTGTTATATTCTATAAATTTTTAACAGCGTATCGAGCTCATGTTTAAAGGAAAAAATACCAAAATGGGGAAAAAGCATTACATGTTGAAAGTCACTTAAAAAAAAAATCCTAGTACCCGGTGTTAAAACTAGCTATGCAGAGCCAGTTTACTTTGTAATAAGACATAAGAAGTAAACTGATTTGGCCTGCTTTAGGAACACATTTATTCAATTTTACGCCACACAGTACACTTTGTACACCACTGGTATACTTTGTCACAATGATGGTGGTGACACCCCCCCCCCCCCCCTTTTTGGTAACCATTTAACCAACCCACATCCCTTCCCAACTGGGTGGGCATATTTCCACATTAGTGTTCCATTATTACTCGTTCTCATGCAAAATCTGTACACAAATGTTAACCATGCCAAATCAATATAGCCTTTCGCTCCAATCAGACCAGATGAGCCGCGCTCGTGAGTGATTGTAATGGCTTCGGCAGGAGACAGGTAATCGTGGGGTTTTCATTTCACAATGAGGGAAAGAAACAACAAACAGCCACTCTTCCTCTGGCCTGCATGATTTATTATAGCTATTAAGAATGCAAAGAGGAGCAGCCGGAAAACAAGCGTGTTTATTTTTTAATCACCGTAGTGCCGCACAGGCTCCCTAATCATCTGTAATCGCCTAGTTAAGCCTGAAAGTGCTTTAACCTGATTAAAGGCTGACTGGGTTAGACCACATCATGACTGAGTACGTGTCTGAAAGAGAGTTATGTAACACACAGACGATCAGTGAGGTGTTTGGTTCCTTAAGAGACTTCGACTACAGCTGTTTTATCTACAGCATGAACGAATCACTAAATGAGTTAAAACGGTTGCTAAATGTAAACTTGACATTGATCAACTGTACTCGCTTTCA
Source organism: Clarias macrocephalus (assembly GCA_011419295.1). Taxonomy (NCBI): domain Eukaryota; kingdom Metazoa; phylum Chordata; class Actinopteri; order Siluriformes; family Clariidae; genus Clarias; species Clarias macrocephalus. Next base: position 88,835 of record JAAGKR010001559.1, on the reverse strand, counting down.
TCCACATGCAAAAGCATCAATACATGGCTTTAATTTCTTCTCAGCCTTCATCCCCTCTGGCTGTTGTTTTTTATCTAATTCTTTGACAAACATGTTTAGGATCTTTTATGGGAAAATTTATGATTCATGATTATGTTCACAAATACAATCAGCATCTCATGAAAGGAAGATCAGTATTAAATTGTTCCTCCTGTCAATGTTTGTGCACATGCATGTGGACGTCTGCTGTCCTTTTGCCAAAGCACATGCCAGCCAGTACCTGCAGCAATAACTCACTAGATGTCCCCAGTTAATGACATCACCATAGCCAGGACTTGCGCACCTTTGCAGGGTAGTTTACAGTTTAGCAGGGATAATCCTCTGTCTCCTTGATGCAGCTTTAGGCTTTGGTCCAGCCTCATCTCTTAGCTGTTATTACGCCCACCGTTAAGTCAATTACTGCAATCAGAAAACCAGCCAAATCACTAATTGGTTAAAGACTTAGCACCAGCCAGCATTAAGTAAGGGGTGGGCGGGATTGGATTTTGGATGACAACTCGCATGTTGCGTTTGTTTTTCTTTTTTGTGCTGAACACCTGAACACATTTATCCACCTTCGATTTTTCTGAATATGTGAACGTAACGTCACTCACGTTTGGTTGTGTTGTGGTTTGTGTCTGTTTGGGATTATGTCATTCCTTCCACTCAGAAAGCAGGGCTTTACTTTGGGCTTATCAGTGGCTTTTCTCCATTTCTACTTTCTCTGTTTGGTTATCTGGTTTTATTAGATTTTTTTGTTTTACTCTAAACAGTGAGTTTTATGAGGGTTGTACTGAACGTAACTCTTTTGTCAGTATAGTCTCCATCACAAGTAGATTCAGTAGAACCCAACTCTTGAATCCTCTTTGAAAATCCCCTTTGTCACTGTTGTTGGTCTCAGTTGTTTGTCTGCAGTGCTAAAATCTATTCTTTACACTCCTTCATCCATCTGTAAGCATTGCTATTGTCAATGGTGTCATCTCAGTGAACGTCCTGTAGCGCAGTGGGAGACCATGACCTGCGACAAAAGGGATTTTTACCCAGGAGTTGAGAGTTGAGTTCAATGATGCACTGACTGTGATGGAGACTATGTCTCTATATAATAAAAAAGTTATGTTCACTTTTTTTGCATAAATTTTATTCAAAAGGCATATGATAAGTTGCCACACTTTTGAAGTCTCATAGATTACCTGTATTAAAGCTTTAATATTTTGCACTGCAGATATAAATCTCAGTTGTGTTTTGCCTCTTTTTATTTTACTTCTCTATACTTTTCTTTCTGTTTGTGTCTTCTTTGTAGATTTACACTGAAGTTAACCTATTTGGAATTATTTCTAAGTGCTTTGCCAGTAGCTAGAATAGTACTATTTTGTTTTTCATTTTTGACCCTGTTAGTCATAAATCCCAGAGATTCCAGGTTTTCCACTCTTGTGTTTTCTTTTAGCTTCAGTATCAAATTAAAAGCTTTGGATCCATCCTGAAAATATCAGTTTCTTTCAGAATAGGATTGGACAGCAGACTAGGGCATATTTGAGGTTTTTATGTGTCTTTTGTAAAGGAGACACACACAAATAGGTTACCATATTTGAAATTGGGTATTTATTTTGTGAAATATTTATATCTAATAGTTATCATTACTCTGCTAACGTCCCTGTAGTTTGGATGTGCTGGTGTGTTAGTATTGTATGTTACCCTAAGCTCAGTTTTGGATTATTAAATTTTGATGTGTGTACGGGTGTGCGTGTCATGCATTAGTCTTCTAGCAGATGTTATGAGGTGATGTCCTCCCAGAAATTGAAAAAAGCAAGGCATGTCCTTTTCAGACATTATTTTAATTCTGCAATTCGTATGGTTCATAATTTTTTTTTTTTTTTTTTTTTTTTTTATATTTTCTTGTGTACCAACCATTAAAATGTCTTTCTGTCACTGAACATTCTTAGTTTTTTTTTGTTTTTTTTGTCTCCGTATGCGTAGGGTAAGGTTGCTCAGACAGCATGCATGTCTGCATGTAAACATCTGTCCACCTCCTTGCTGCAGCTGCTGCTCGAAGCTGATGTTCGGCAGGTATCTATGGGAGCAATCCAGCAGTTCAATGTGGACGTCAAAGAGTGTGAAAGTAAGTATGACCTTTGTAAGTCTTTACTGTATGCAAGACATATACTATATAGAGACCCGATATATTGAGACTGCTCCCAGTGTCCCTGAAGGCAAATTAGGGTAAATTGAGAGAGAGAAAAATAATGCATTTTTGGCTCATAATGGAGTTGTGTAGCTTGGCCCATCTTTTTTAGCAGCTTTCTTTGTGACCACAGCTGAAACCGCTTCTGAGCATCTGACCGAGTCTGGTTAATGGATTTCCCATGATCCTTGCTTTGTGGATGCCATCACCCAGAGATCACAGGCAGACACAAAATGACCTTTCTTCAGGAGACTGCCACATCAACTGTCGTGGTTGCACCATCTGTTGGCATTTAAATTTTTTTTTGGTTTTCCCACCAGGCTGATAGGTACTGTCTCAGTGTCAGTCACTTTTGAACATCCCCCTAAAATTTGCGATACTGTTGCTTTCATTTCACAGAACCACAAATACGGCCTATAATCTAAACGCCACTTGAGTGGAAAGTGTCTTGACCTCAACTTTCGGTTTCTGTCTGCGTAGATGAGCAAATGCGATATAGGCTGGGTGGAGGTAATAGAGGGTTTGAGGAAATGAGGCAGAACTATGCACAAAAATAACTACTATAACTTAACCACCGGAATAGACAGGATATGTCTGGAGGAATCCCTCATCAATGACATTATTTTGATGGCTTTAAAGAGGCGTGTGAGAAAAGGATAGGCAAATAAGTTACGTGGGCATTTGAGAATAGCATGAATGTCAGGGGCCCCCAGTAATTTTGTACTTGAGTGATGCTAAAGTCTTCTTGCACGGCACGCATTGACCCACTAGGGGTGCTGTTAGTCTTTCTGCATCAAAACTGAGAGTGTCCAGAGCTTCAGAATGATCATTAGTAAGTTTTTGGTCTAACTTAATAATAACGGCAAATGCAAAATGATAAATTCCTGCTTTCATTCTCTTCTGGCTACAGTTTACTTGTTGCATCAAGTGCAAAGTAAGCAGGGGTACAGAGAAAATTAAGCAACAGTAGAACGTCCGCTCTTGCTAGCGTCCTCAGAGGACCATTTGCGTTTTTCTCCCTTGAGAAAGCCCAAGCATTTCTCTTCACTTGCCCAGTTTGTATTGTGGCGTTAAGAATAAAGCTTTGAAGTTTTTTTTGTTTGTTTGTTTTTATCTTGTAATTGTATATTTGATTTGATGTAGCCTGACATGCATCACATTTACTTCACTGCCATTTGCCCAAAGTTCCTTATGTATAGTGCAGGGGTCAGAAATAAAGATGGCAGGCATGTAATCCGCGTGAGAGGGGAAAAAAGCCTTAAGCGTTGCGAGGAGAAAGGGTTTTCTCCCAGGCTCAGCTTGTTTTGTCTCTGTGTGTCAAACGTTCCGTTTTCTAGAATGGCGAAGCTGCTTGTTTACGGGTTTCCCCCCAAAGCCAGAGAACGCTCTGGTGGCCTTGCATCCAACCCCCTGAAACCTCTCTACAATCCCCCTCGCCTTTTCACAAGGTTTTGTCCCCACCTTTGCCCTGTGCTGCGCCACATGTTCAGAAGAACAGCCTCATGCGTTTCAGGCTGTGGAGGTAAAGGCAAAGCCCTTGTCACTCATACTCCACCCCACTCTCTGACTTGTCAGATCAACACTGGGGGAGAATTAATGAGCGTTTGATGATGAAGGGGATAGCACAAAGCCAGTGGCAGACCCAGAGACATGACTCTGTGGCAGGGGCTGCCCCGAACCACCCAGCACCCCTACCCCCCCTCCGCCCCATCAACACCCACAGAACCACCAAACACCCCCCACCATTCCACCTCCCCTGCCCCCCACTGTACCTCCCCCTGTCCTCCCCTTGTCCCGGCTGTCATCCGTCTGCCAATCTCCTACTCCATGGCGAATTCCCCGCTCTCTTTATCCTTCTCTCTTTCCCACAGGGTTTGCCAGGGCCGGCCCGGTGCCTGGCTTCCAGGGGGACACTCTGCTGCTCGCCTTCATCGACTTGAGACAAGTAGGTCTTTGTTTTTTTCCTACCCTTTTTTCTTTTCTTTCATTCTTCTTTCCCCCTTTCTTCTGTTTTCTCCTGTTTACGCCTAAGCATCCCCTCCTTTCACTTATTCTCTTTCCCTATCCAGCAGTTCCAACCCCCTAAACCTCTACCTAAGTCCTGGTTTTGTTTGAAGGTTCTTTTCCTTAAGTTGCCCTCAATGTGTGTCTTTTTTGCGCGTCTGTGGTTTTTTTTTTTTTTTTTTTTGCATTCTTATCTGCAATCCCATGGATTTTGATACATACAGAACTTTTAATCTGTCCTATTTGGATCAGAAGTGCATTAACGACTTTTCTTTTGCTTAAATTTCTCAAAGTGAGTACTTCTTAACCAGCTTTTCAAAGGTCATTCATTATGCAGGTTGTGTCTTTTAATACTCCCAACACTGAATTGAACCTAATATGTCGCAACACTAAAAATGACACCATGTCCCAAATCTTGCACAGTCGCCTTGCCATTGTGTGCATTAACCACTTGAACATTTTTGCCTTTACTCTTGAAATTTAGACAAGGCGTTTTTGCTAAAAAGAAGACGACGAGTGTATGGACTGTGCATGTTTTGTGGTGGTGGGTGGCAAATTACGGGGTCTAGAGGGGATGGGAAAGAATAACACTGGGGGTATGAGATTCCATATTCGGGACCCCCTCCCTTGCAGCCGAAGTAACCAACCTGAGCAAATGTCAGAGGCTGAGAGGGGATGACGGATGGGCTGGATGCTCATGGAGCAGTGGATGAATGAGCTGATAGACAGTGACAGATAGCTCTTTCTTCCACTAAAACAATCCGGTTTTGTCCCGCCTGCCATCATGATGCAGTGCCACTTGTTTTCCATTTTGTTTTTTTTTTTTCTTCTTAAAACCATGACTTCACCATGAACGAGCATGTGTGGTTTTGCTGGGACAAAACTGTATACAGAGGAAAAGAATGTCGATTGAATTGTCTATATTTTATATAAACACATGGTTGGTTTTGGTCGCCTCCACAGAGTCGAATGTCTGGATGGGCCACAGATTATCAGTTCTCTCATCATAATTTCAAAGTGATGTAAACTTAGATTATACACCCCCTTTGGTTCCACCCATTCTCCGTCCCTTTTTGTAGCTGTTGTAAGGATCAGGGGTGTCAGAACCGGTGCGTTGACCCAGTCATCCCCCAGTGGGGCTGGCAATGAATACGCCCGATAAATCAACCTGAAGGGCCCGTTTGTGTACCAGACTCCTGGGTCCTGGGATGGGGCTGTGGGTCAATCTTTCTAGAGACAGACAACAGAAAGGTCCGGAAGCTCTGGGAGGGGTTTGGTGAGAATCTCGAGCACTGCTTTATACTTTGGTTTGAAGAGAAACCAATATGAAAAGGGAGTGAATCATCCAGACTTCAGGAGACGTTGCAGCATAAGTAGGACAAATGAAGAAACCTTGACATGTTGACGGGACTTAAGATGACCGATAGGAAACATTTACAACAAAGATGAGAAAAGCTGTTAGTCAATTTTATGTATATTCTTGTGTTGATGTGCATTCTCAGGGACACTATATGGTAAAGACCAAATATCTCCTTTCCTGCAGTTGTCTTATAGTCTTCCTAGCATTCTTGGACTGCTTCATTTTCTCTGCAGAAGTGATGTAGAAATAAACAGCTGTGACTGCTATAAAGAGAGTCAGTCTTTTCCGACAGACAGAGTGAGAAAGCAGAAGTGGGCAGTGTAAACAGTGCTGCTGGCTGCGGCTCAGTGCTGTGCTGCTATATTTAGTGGCAGAGAGTCTTGTGGTGGTGGGAACCCTTGGCCGGCCTTGATGTGCGGAGGCCTGCTGGACTCCGTGGCATGGAAGCGCACATCACCACCCCTGCCCCCAAGCATTGTACACATCCTTGGTCCAAGCCTATCATAACTTTGTCCTCAATCTTCTGCTTGCCCAAATTCCTCCTTAGACGTACGTTACAGAATATATTCAGCAGGCGCTTTTGATGATCTTTATGTCCATGAAGACTTTTTAAGGAATAGTGTACAAACTAAACATTTGTTTTGGGTGACTTATCATAAAATGGCTTTGCCTCTGTGAAAATAGCTGTATAATATGAGATCTGTTGGCTAGACCTTTCTAGAGCCGATTAACTATTTCAGAGCGTTTGATATACATTTGCAGCCGCTGGAGGCCGTCAGTAAAGCTGTGTAGTGGTTCACTGTGTTTTGGCAGATATATCTCAGTCAGACTAATAATATCTTTGGCGAACAGTTCCCTAGTATGGGCTAGTGGGAGGGAAAATAGCGGGCTAGGTTTGAGTGTACCTTAGGATCTTCTCCCCCCTCACCTCATGTGCCAGTTTTACAGGCAGATGGGGGGTTGGAAATTCGGTTTCTCTTACCCTAAGTTGGAGCCAGAAGGCTGCAGTGCATTTTTGTGGCCTGTCCGCAGGCATTATCCTTGAATTCTTGGAATGTGTGTAAAATGTCCAATGGAAAATGCTTTTCTTTTCTTACTGGTTCAGCTCAGGATTTCTCAGGTCTACTGCCATGCTGGTGTCAGTTTTGGTTAACTTGTGACTTCAACCAGATTATTTATATTGCATATATGCACTTTGTTAGCATGGACGTTTCTGACTAAACAGTCAGTCCTTTTTTCCACTTTTTTTCTCTGTGCCTTGCTCGACTTCCAGGTATTTCCAAGTTTTTAACTTCATGTTGCAATTCCAGACACACTTCGTCTGTGGACTTTCATCAACTTTTTTCTGTTCAGTTATTATTGAACCCCTGTTATGATTCTGTCAAGATCAGTCAGTAAAAAAAAGAAAATGTACTCAAAATACTTCATGAATACCTTCAGAATATATACGTCATGACCTATTTTTGATGTGCTTTTCAATGACAATTTGGTGAAAAGTTTCATATTTTTTTGTCAAAGATTTGTGCAAAATTTAAAAATGAGATTTTGTACAACATTGCTAAAATGTTAAACTATGAAATATTTCAGTTTACCAATGCATTATCAGGCAGGGATGGATTGAGGGATGGGAGGTGCCAAATAACCCCCTGGTTAATAAAAGAGCAAATATTAAGGACGGTGAAGGCTAACTAGACAGCACCAGAACAATATTTGGATGGATTATATTACATAGCTGAGAAAGTGCTGAACATTGCTGGATAAATGTTGTTTACACTGCACACAGTCCAGCAATTTGGAGAACCAATTCAAGGTATCAGTGATACACTGGGAAAACTATCCTAGCAGCAGCAAGATGGGTATAACTGTACTGTAGTGGCATAATGTACTCCATGTGGTATGCTTTAATGTTTAAGGTGAAAGTGTATATGTATGGACTTCTGATGAAGTTGTTTGAAGAAGCAATTTCTGAATTTGGTAATGGTGGCAGGCAGGTGATGAATCCATGGAGAGAGTCAAAAGTTTCAAGCTGCTTGGTGTGCACATAATGGACAAGCTCACATAGATTCTTAACAAGACGGAGAAGAAAGGCTGATAGTACCTTCACTACTTGCAGAGACTGAAGAGAACAACCCTTACCACTGACTTAAACACTTTGTTGTCCATTTTGAGAAAGTGGTAAGGGTTGCGCTCTCCATGGATTTCTGTTTGCAAATTTCTGCCAAGGAATGTGAGGGAATCTGAGTTTTTATTTATTATTATTATTATTATTATTATTATTATTATTATTATTCAGTAAACAAGGCAGACTTACTGTTAAACTTTTTCATTCCTTAATGTTGTGCCACCAGCTTGGAAGCTTTACTGAAACCATAATTGGCCACCTACACTGTAGCCTTTTTTCCCCCTCAGTATACCAGAAGGGGTGAAGAATGGGTGAAAATGAACTACTTTGTGCTGTTCTCAATACGACTGCACACATAGTAGATTTGTGTTGGGATACTGTATGACTTAGCATAAAAGTGGTGGAGGTGGTCAATTCACAGGCTCAACTTTTTTTTGACAGCACCTTATTTTGTTGCTACTATGGGCAGAGTTGGTTGGAATAATTTCGGGATAAAAAAAAACAAACAAACAAAAAACGCCTAGAGTCTTACGGAAATTAAGTAAGTAAGTAGTAGCAGTGCAGGATAGCAGAATGGGTTTGCTTGCTAGAAGAGTGTTTTGGGTCAAATTGTTTTCCAATAACGATGAAAAAAAAAGAAGAAAAATATTCTAGTATATCCGAATTGTGTTTGTTGCGTTCTTTCATTGTAAGTTGTATGTTTTGCACTGTAGCTTAAAATTGCTAAGATTTACCTCACCATGTTGCTTATTGTTCCCTCTTTCTCATCTTGTTTTAAAAAAGTGTTTACCCAGAATTGAACTGTAATAAAAGGAAATGAAAGCATCAACGCCAAATGAATTTCTGGGAATTTTTACAGCTAAATGTATAAACACAAAGTTCTGCCTTACTGCAAGTTCAACAATGTGGGAGTTTCCCAAGTTGGCGTTAGAAATTTCCCAGTAGAGCAAGTACACTGCCAGGCTGCTTGGACCAGGCATTACTCTCTTGCAGTCTTTACCTATCCTTCTCTTCCACCTACAGTTTCCCATCATACTCCGTATAATTTACCACATTAACAGTTTAGTATGTCTTGCATCCATGTATGATTGTCTAATTCTAGCTTTGCTTGTAAAATTCACATTTTTGGTACAATGTGTTTAGGCTTCACAGATGAACCTTCATTAACTAATTTGTACCATCATTTGGCAAAAACACACTGTACACATGCCTTGTAACTGCATTAGTGATCATATTTTAAGTTTATGTCCTTAATAAGTAAGCAGCATGAATGTTCAGTACAGAAGAGTAAGTAAGAGAAGGGTAGAATGACTACCCCTCTGGCAGTGACATAAGCAAGATGGACTGGACCCTGGGTCTAGCATGTGTTTGTGTTTCCAATGAAATACGAGTCACAAGTAGGTCAAGCACATCTTCAACCCAAAACGTACAGGGTTCAGTAGCTGGGGTCAGACAGACCGGAGGAGAGTGGAGGAGTGTAGTTTAGGAATAGTGGAGGATGAAACCATCTGGGCTGAGCTATTCTTATTATACTGTAGCCCGAGACATTCTATGCATCAACTCTATATGGTGCCTTCAAGAAACATTTAGCAAGTGCAAGAGATCAAAAACATGGTCTATGTGAGGCACCAGAGTTTATGGAGTAGTTCTGGTTTTCTTGTTCTTTCACTGGCGCAAACAGAAATAACAAGATGGGATGTGATAAAAGAGTTAGAGCTGAAAGTAGGAAAGGAAAGGAAGTGGGGCAATTCCAGTCCTCTTGCCATCCCTCCATAGACAGCTAAACAAGCCACTGACAGGTGTCACAGTGTAATTGTTCTGTCTTGCTTCCTCTCAGTGGCCAGAGTGTGTCATGCTTAACTCTGTCTCCCCTGCTCTTTCTCAATGGCCTGCCAGTGTGTGGCAGTGAAAGGCCTGTTTAAGGTCCTGTCACAGGTCTCCAGGGGTCAGACTGATGAGCTGCCCTGCTTGTATGGAGTCGCTGAGGGAGCAAAGATTCTACCATGCAGGGGGTTGACATCTCTCTTTGCATCCGAGTACTCTTCACCCCCATGAGGATGACACACTGTGTGTGTTCTTGTGGTGAAGATGGATGCTGAAGTCTCAACTGATTCTTTCTAGTTTGGCTCACTCTGGAGTCCTGAACAGTGTCCTTTTTCTCTCTCTCGCTCTACCATGCAGTGAAGACATCGTGACACACCAGGGCAATGATTCCCCTCTAAAATGTCTCTTTCAGCAGAACATCTTTTTCAAAACAGCCACATATCAGGGGCAGACAGTTGGGGATGTTGTGCTTTTGTACAAAGATGACAGCATGATTGGTTGTGATCCCGGGCCCGGGGTAGAGTTTCCATGAAGAGACGCACTGAAGCTCATAATTCATGTCGGACTATGCGTGCTAGCATTGTGGTGCTGTCTCTGCAATACAAATTGATAGGTTTTGCAGATATAGACTTTCCTAGATGAACCATGTCATTTGACAGACCATTATCTTTTCTAAGCAAAGAAATGTGGTGTTTAAGCCATATTGTTCATCATTTGAATCTCATCTGGTTTTGATTTTAAATAACAACTAATTCCTTTTTTTTTTCATAAGGTGATAATTTATATCAGACTGAAACCTCAACCAATCCCAAAACCATCCTCCTTATCTCAGTCCTTTTTTGTTATTATTATTATTTTTAATCGTCGTATGAAGGATAAGTTATGAACAGACATCAGCTAAGTCATTGAGTAGAGCCAAGAATGAGCGATTCCTTGTGTGGAAAGCAATAACGAGGAGTATGAATAGTTAATAACTGAATTCATTTAGTTCAGCATTCATTGTTCAGTAGTGAGCAATGATCACTACGATCATGCAAATGTACACTTCAAGTTTGGACGCACCACCTCATTCCATGGTCTTTCCTGATTTTTAATTCTTTCTACATTGTGAAACAATTCTGAAGGCACTTGAATAATGCAATAATCTTCTTTGAACAGCTGATATTGATACGTGTTGCTACATGTACTCTTTAATGTCTTCATAACCGCACTAATCTGAGGTGATTTTTGGTGATTTTTGACGCTGGTAACTCTAACTCTGAACTTCTTTGCAGCAGAGGTGAGTTTTGGTCTTGCTTTCCTGGGACGGTCTTCAAGGGAGCCAGTTTCATCATGGTGCTTGATGGGTTTTGAAAATGCACTTGACAATACTGCTCTTGCAAGAGCTATTCCAGAACAGCTAAGCTTCATATCTTAAAATAACAACTGACTGTTGTTGTTGTTGTGGTTATTGTTACATGATTACCTAATGCCATATGTGTTATTTCATAGTTTTGAAATCTCCAGTATTGTTCTAGAATTTAGCAAATAAATCCAAACTTGTGTCCAAACTTTTGACTTGCACTGTACTGTAGGTGCAACTGAAACAATGTGAACTCAGTACTTACTTAATAGTCTACTGAGAGTGGTGGTCAGCACTGAGAAGACAGCAGAAAAGAATGAAAAAGGATGGAGGGCAATAAAGGGAGGAGGTAGCAAAAGGAGAGACAAGTGTGTGAAATGTGGGGCTGTGAACTCATCCTGCCCCCAGTGCACGCTGGCTGACCTTCCTGTACTTAACCGCCAGAACCAGACCAGGTGTAATCACTTTCTCCAGCCTTCTTCCTGTCTTTCCGTCTTGGAGTGAAGAAGGAGAGAGAATTTGTGAGGGAGAAGGGGAGGGCCAGTCAAGTGGCCTCCGGCCGACCCTGCTTGCATTTCCCTGGAGCCAATGGACGATAAGCCTGACGTGCTCTCGCTATCTGTCTGTCTCCCTTTCTCTTGTTATTTCCCTCTGTTTCTCTCCTTCTTTCTGTGACAATCGGCAGTGCTGGGAGAGAGTTGTATGTTGAAGTCGTAATGCTTTGTGTGTAATACACACAGTGCACATACAAGAAGACCAAGTGCTGACCCTCAAGTAACCTTGGCTACTGTCCATCAAGGGCGTCTCGCAGATTCTGGAGTCTGAGCTTTTCTATCTTTAACACACCAGCTCACTCACCATCAGCTTAGCTTAGCACATGGAGCTGTTTCTTTACAGAACACCCTGGTTTACTGGACCACAGAATTATATTTTTTTCCCATTTTCTTACTGTCTTCTCCCAAACATTAACTTTGTGCTGACGGGAAATGTTTGGTAAAAACTATTCCAAGACACCCAGAGTTTATTCCTTTTAAAGGAGTGGTCTTTTCCTCCTTGTCATTTCCTTGCTTTTTGGTCATTTATTTCCTGGTCTCTTTCTGAAAATATTCTCTCTATTTAACAGTTGATGGAAAAATAGTTTGTTTCCTTATGACCTCAATTTCAACCCTCGTTGCCTCTTACTGGAAAACCTGATGCGTGGTAGGTCAATCACTAATGCTAGTTTCATTGCCACTTAGATCTGTAAATAGTTTTTGGTGAATTCCGGTGGAACAACAAGCACTGACGTGAGTTTGTGTTAAATGGCCAACTCTCATTCGCTCGTGTTATTTTTTCTGGAATTAATTTATGTTATCTTCATGCCGTGGTGACTGTGAGTAAATGGACTTTAGTTAGTAGCCTTTCTGTGACCCTCATTGCAGTGGTTGTCAGAGTCCCTGTTACAGTCACACAGAAAGGTTGAACTTATCTGCTCCTGTGCATGCCCATAATCTTCACTGCTAAGCTTCAGTTGTAAAAGCAGTTTGCCAAGTTCCTTTAATCTCATTCCAGTAAGTCTTTTAAAGGATGCATTTTTAAATAAAAATAAATAAATGGCAATGAAAAGCCTTTTTGATACATTTTTCATTTCTGGGATCATCACCATGACATATTCCTTGGAAGAAAAAAAAAAAGTGTGTTTTACTTCAGCATTTTTATGCTGTTGCAAAACCGGTTTTGTTTTCCCAGAGCTTGTCTCATCTTTGAATTATGAGCTTCTGTGCCCTATTTTATTTAGACTTATGTTGAGGGAACACCCCATGCATCTACCTGCCATTTTTGTCCATGATGCCTGACCAATCTATTCTTATTTATTGTCTTCACTTTTTTTTTTTTTTTTTTTGCTTCACTCGCAGTTTAGATGTTTGTGACCAGCACATAGCTCTGACCGTTCCATCGCACTCTTGCCCTGGTGATAACTCTGCCTTGTCTGAATGGACAGGAAGGTGAGAAGGCGGCCACGTCTTCCCCAAGTTAATTCATACTCTGCTTTGTCAACCACATATTAATTGCCAGCAACTCCAAACATGCCTAAAACAAGAAGGAGAAATACAGTTTTCCTCCTTCTTTACAGGTCAGATTGTTCTGGATGATAGAGAAATGTCTTCTGCGTGTCAGCTGAGCAATTGCTGCGATTTTTGATTACTTTCTGTCATCCATTTCTTTACTATGTTGATGCAGATGGAAAGAACGCCCTTTCTATAATTATTATTATTATGTCACCATATCCCAAGTAATTTTTGAAACTTGGATCAAAGTACAAGGTTAGCCATGATACAACACCCCTGGAGTATATATGGGTAAGTGCCTTGCCAGTAGCAGCTTGGCAGTGCAAGAACTTGAAACCCCGACCTTCTGATCAATAACTCTTTAGAGCGTTAGACATTGAGTCATCCGTGCCCCCACCCCCTTCCCCGTCACATGCCCCTGTGGCATCTTGTTTTAAGTTCATTAATATGAAATGATGAAACACCACACAGTAGAGGCATGTTCTGAACAGAAGTAACTTGAGTCAATATATCCAGCATATGCACAAGGAGCGTCAGATTTTGTCCCAGTGATAACTGTGCCTTGTCTGAATAGGCAGGAAGGTGAGAGGGAGGCCATGTCTTCCTCAAGCTAATTCATACTCCTTCTGTCAAACATCTATGAATTACTCTCTGCAACTGTACTAAACAAGTGTCAAAACAAGATCACAAAGAAGCCCCCACCATGACCCCGAAAAACCATTACGCATAATAAAGTATGTGATTTGTCACCTATTATATCAATTTTGTTATTAATATCATAAAACGTTTTGTATAGAATGTCTTCCTAAGCCAAAGTCATGTTCTAATGGTGTTTAAAAAAAGAAAAGAAAAGAAAAAGCTCCGACTTGTGCTGCCAAAACAGCCTGTTGAGGCACGGAGTGCACAAGACTACTAAAGGTGTGCTGTGGTATCTGGCACCAAGACGTTAGCAGCAGTTGCTGTAAGTTGCGAGGTGGGGCCTCCACGTACTGGACTTGTTTGTCCAGCACATCCTAGAGATGCTCAATCTGCTTGACATCTGGGGAATTTGGGGGCAAAGTCAACACCGTTAACATTTTATCATGTTCAGCAAAGCGTTTCTGAACATTTTTTTATGGTGTAGCAGGGTTCTGGATCCTTCTAAAAATGTCTACAGCTCCGGGGGAATATTGTTGCCATGAAGGGCTGCAATTGTTTAGGTAGGTGGTACGTGTTGTAGTAACATCCACCTCAGTGCCAGGACTGAAGGTTTCCCAGCAGAACTTTTCCCAGAGCATCACACTGACCCTGCTGACTTTTATTCTTCCCAGAGTGCTTCATGGTGCCTTTCTTCTTTCCCAGGTAAATGATGTATATACACCTGGCTGTCCACATTATGTAAAACAAAACATGACACAAGACAAAGCCATTTGTTTTTAACCATTGCTTCAACAACCTTAACAACCTTTTTAACCTTTGGTAGGGGTTTTCAGCATTAGACAAGGTTAGCATGGACACTTTGTTCAGCAATTTGTGCTGCCATAGCTCTTCTGTGGGTTCACACCACAGCCTTCACTCTGTCTGCACATCAATGAGCCTTGGGCATCCATCAAGTAGGTGGTTGTTTCCCGACTGGTTTTGGTTTGCCCTTGTCAAAGTTGCTCAGATTTTTATTACCCTTGCCCATTTTTTCCGGCTTCCAGTACATCGACTTTGAGAACGGACTGTTCTCTTTCTGTCTTAATACATCCTTCCACTTAACAGCTGCCTCTGTAATGGAATATTCACTTCTGTGCTTTAAATGTTATGACTGACAGGTGTAAATTATACAGACAAAATATTCAAGTACAGATGAAACAAAGCCTGGCTGGTGTTGGTATTGTATGAAGAGGTATGCATCAATAATGTACTCCTACCAGTAAACTGGAGGAAGTCCTACAACCTTGTGTAGTTTTGGAAAAAATGTAAAATCCATTCAGTAGTTCATGTTTTGCATATAATAAAGTTTTTATTAAACTTTAAAAATGCATACAGTATAATAAAACTACAAAGTCAGTATGTCTGTACATTTGAAGATATTTGCAAAAAAAATTATTTGGGAGGGGGGAGATGAGTAATGGAACACACAGTTTTTGAAATTTTAGACTGTTTGTGCACGCATCATGTAAAAACTACTGAATTAATTTTAATAGGGTTTCACTTGTGTATTTGGCCAAGATTGAGGGAACAACACAGGCTTTGTTTCTTTGCAATCGGCCCACGGTAAGAGCAGATATGGTAATTTGAACTTTAAATGGAAAACTCCTTATAACTTATAACATAAAACAATCGACCTTGGAAAAATCAATAGTTCATCTCACAGTTCAACAGATGGCTCTGTACATTTTTCAGTACGTGTTTATGGGTGTGCAAATCCACTTAAACGCGATCTCGCACCTTCATTCAGTGAACTTCAGGGCAACACGTAAAAATTTTAGTTCATTCCAAAATTCAACAGATGGTGTACATTTTAAAACGTGCTTATGAGTGTGTAACAGGACAGGAAAAATTAAAAATTAGGTTGGAAGAAAGATAGATAACCAGACCAGAAACAGAAATAATGTATCACAAGTGATGTTGACAATGTCAACACTACCGTACATGCTTTATATTTTATTATTTTTTAAAAAAATTTTTATAGAACTCTGCATCAAGCAAGATGTAACAATCAGAACAAACGTTTACTTATAGCAGGAAAGCACTTAACAAAAAGCCATCCATCCAGTGTCTAGATCACTTATCCTGTTATGAACTTACCTCATTCACAATCCCACAATATAGGCAATTTGGAAATGCCAGTTAGTCTGCATCTCCTTAAACTGTGGAAGGAGACACAAGTACTTCGAGGAAACTCATAAAGCACAGGGAAAACATTCACATGACGGTGCTAACCCATACGCCATTTTGCCACCTCTTAAAAAGCCAGTCTTCTCAAACCAAGTTGATGAAAATACAATAGTAAGTGTATTAATTAAAAAAAAAATAGTAAAGTAGTTATAGCTTAAAGTTATTATTTTATACCTGAATACATTAGAAAATAAATTTATCATATTTAGTGACCCGACACATAATGGAAGTAAATGTGACAGCACTACAAATCCTGCATTTGGACAAAATGCTGAGGCTGAGCAAGGATGTGCTACAAAATACTATATAATTATGGCAGATCTATTTAACACTGAAATACAGTATGCATTTAATACTGCCCCAGAGGATTAGAAATGGCTGGACGAAATGCTTATACAGAATGTTTATTTGTCCCGGTTGTCTTTGCCTTGTTTTGCGAACCTTTAGATAACACCATTTAGACGGTCTTCATGGAGTTTTTATGTTTTCATTAACCTGTATCTGTTTCTTAGTCTTATTGATATCCCAAGGGCTTCATCCTTTCCTCATGTATATGTGCTTTTGTGGTCTGCGTGACCGTTTCACCACACCATTGCCCCTATGATAACTTTTGCCTCTATGGAGAGCACAGGAAGGTGAGTTTGGGGCCGCTCCTTCCCCAGGCGTGTATAGCATCTTAGACAGAGTGGCCCCAGGACAAATTCTGTTTTCACTCGATCCTGATGTAGCCTGCTAGCTGTGAGGGCTGATAACACAGTGGTGTGACCAAAACTGGGCCTGAGTGCAGAGAGGCTCTGTGTAGTGATCACATTCTGATAAACCAGCTAGAGTGCACGTTTTGTGCTTGGCTTAGTTTTCTGCTTTGTAGCAGGAGACAGAATGGGACGTTTACGTTAGATGTGGGTCAACTGATGGTTTCTTTTCAACACGTTTTGTTGAAAAACACGTAAGAAAAGATTCTTTCTTAGTCACTGGCGTCATTGAGATTTTTTCTAATTATGTCAGCTGTTTTAGCAGTATCACAGAAGCTTGATTGAATATAATGGATATTGGCATGACTGTGGCAGAGCTGCAGGTAACACAGCTATGCTAGAATTCAGTATATTGCGATATTCTTTTATATAACAGTTTTATAAATTTAAAGGGAGTAACTAACATTTGGAACACAATAAGACCATATAACTTGTTTATTTGTTTTCCCCTCTCAGAGCAAGAAAAGATCCCCTAGAGGCTATGCTCACTCAAAGCTCATCAGAATTTCCAGATTTTCACCCTCTAATTTAGTTGTAGCCAATTCCCACCCATCAGTAGGGCACTTTCCCACCAACGCCACAACCACCAACCGGGGATGGCGAAGGCTGTCACTTGTTTACTCTGAGACTCAGGATGCAAGCTGACCGCGTCTTTTCAAATGCTTACTCATGCACCGTAGGGAGCAGGGTTATACACTCTGAGGACAGCGCTTTCTTCCCTTCTACATGCTCATCACAGGCCCCCATGATTGGCTAGCATCGCTCTGATTTATAAGAGTGCTAGAATGCCATCCATCCCTTGACCAATCGGATATCTCTAGGCTCCTGGGCTGTCAGAGGCTACAGCATCCACTTGTGATCTCCGGATGAGCTCGGTGCCACTGTGTAAATTTTATGGGATTCACCTTTGCCTTACCTTTATCTGACAAGATTTTCATGCTGAACCCATTGTGTTTATTTTAAATAAGCACTTTATTTAATATATGCCCTCAATATATTCTACAGTGTTAACACTTTTTTTTACTTTAATTCTTTTCTTTTTACTTCTTATTATTCTTTGGTTTCTTAAACTGTCTCGTCATATTTTTTTTCATATTCTTTTTTTTATTTTTATTATTACACAGTTTTCTCTCTTAATATTCTCTCTTTTCCTATTTGAGCCACATGTTCTGACAACCTACAGTGACTCCTTTAAGTCTTTATCTCATGTCAACCTGACAGAGCCCATTTCTGACATTAAATAATATCTGTTGACTGACAGGATTTTTACTCCTCGGCACTTAGACTTGTAGCCAGGCTCATTCTCTACCTTACTGTGTGTGGGTGCTTTGAACATACCACTATAAGACAGGAGCTTAAACTCTGTCAGTCTTGATAACCTATAAGATAACCTTTGACCATTTTGCAGTGCTGCTATTCAGATTGAAGTATGGTCAGCAACATTGGGAGCCACTTTCCCTCTGCTTTCAAGCTCTGATAATGCTTCTTATCGCTACCTTACTTTGCCTATATGTTGAGTGATGCTTCTGCATTTTTTCTGTTGCCCCATTTTCCACCCCCCCCACCCTCCATGCTAGCAAGGCCCACACGCATATAGACATGCCGAGTGCTTCCACTTAGCATAGACTTGTTTTGTGTTAACCAGCTAAAACTGTCATTTCAGGTCAGTGCTCATATGTCCAAGACATCCAAGTTATTTAGGCAGCAGGAAAGAGGTTTGAGTTGGAGATGACCTTGTTGACCAAAAAAGGTTATGAGATTGACTTATCTGGTGTCAGTCACTGATTTTCATTCTTTAAGCTGACAAAGCACAACTGGACACCATTCATTACATATCCTTCTCTCTGTCTAAAATAGGTTTAAAGTGTATAGACTGTCGTTCCTGAATGAAATATAAATTTTTAAATACATTTTTAATTTTTTTATACATTTTTAAGTTTCTTTTTTCTAATTTTGTTAAGATGTCTTTGCTAGAAATTGTTTGCATACTTTTTGTTTTCAAATCTAAGATTGAAAAATGCACATTTGTATTGTTCAGAAAGGGGTGATACAGGGTTTAGCTGTCTGTCTGTCATTACATTTCAAGTTCTATATATATATTTTTTTAAGTTCAGTTATTCCTTTTAGGGCTATTTATCCCAAAAAACTTTTCCTTCTTTCTCTTTTTGTTGAAAAGGTGAATTTTTCTGTTTTTCTGTCAATCTATTCAGTTAAAGTCTTTCATTAATGACATGATGGGCCAGTGTCACTATGATTGAGAGCACAGCCAATTTTGCTCCCTAGGCCTCCTGGTCACAGGTGATTGTAGATACCTAGTAGATGTATTCTGTACTAAATATCTGTATTAGCTTATTGTTCTGACTTACAGTTTTACACCAAGAACCAAATCACTGCGTTCAGATCTCATTTCTCATAATTCATCCAAGTTACTTAAAAGACATGTTAAGTTGATCGTATGAGCTTTGTTTAGCTGGATTTTTATCCTTACCAGCACAGAATAGCCTCATAGCACCTGCTTAATTAAATTCTTCAAGTTGTTATACTTTTTATTCTTGAGCTCTTTCTAAAAGAGGGTTCTTTTAAGTTTTTTTAATAGATTATGTATTGTATTGGCTAATAATCCTATTCTATGGCATTTATTATTATGGCTCGGGCTTAGGTTCATCTGAACTTGGCCTATGAAACCCTTCAGGCTGCTGGCCATGTGCCATAGAATGCACCAAACAATGCTGAAAGCCAGAGGCCAGCCAGAGGTGAGAGACAAAGAGCTGGAGATGAAGGCAGCGATAGCAGCAAAATTAATGGAGAGAAAGTGTGATTCTAGGGAGGACAAAGGAATGGTTGGATATAGGAATGGTCTGAGGAAAAGTTGAGAATAGAATGTATACGATGCAACAATATGGTTATTAACAATGAATAAAGAAAATGTCAATTACTTTAACATCCCCTTACCACCAGTAATGGAATAACCCCGTGTCATATGAGGGGTATAGTTGCCAGCGCATACAGTATGTAGGTATTACACAACATTTTCTGTTTATTCCAAAATGTGTTCTGTGATTAATAACACACGTTGTGCTGCAAATACACTTTTGTGTTTTTTTTTTTTTTTTTTTGTGTGTGCTTCCCAAAAAGCAACAAATCTGGGAGAATAAAAACAGAGGGTTGGTTCACCAGCCCTTCTAGACTATTAACGAGATTGGTAATTCCCATAGCGTTCTAAACAAATAAATACACCAGTCAGAATAACCATTAAGAGCCCTTATCCAAATGCCCAGTTCACAGTGAGTGAGGGAGAGAGTGTATATAAGCTCGGGGTGAGAATGAGGGCACAAGGGAAACAAGGTCACCACTTCAGTGTGCCGCGTCATGTTTTATTTTGCCTTTTTTTTTCTTTCCATCATTCTTTCTTTGCAAAGAATGAGAGGAAGTGATAATCCAGTGCCTGTCCCATCCACCACCACCACCATCTCCCCCCCCCCCCCCCTTCTTCCCCAACCCAGCTTGCTGTTTGTTCAGCGAGCGGGGAAAGTGGGACCGATAACACCACCACGGGGTCACACTGAGGTGAGAGAGAGAGAAAGAGAGACGTGTACAGATACCGAATGGAAGTTCATAAGGAGGTGAAGGCGGAGGGAGGGAGCTCAGCGGAGAGGTGAAACCCGGGTCATGAACGCGTGTGATGAACCAGTCAGCGCAGTATGGAATGCACACATTCGTGTTTGCATATATGCAGGGTACCGAATTATTGCCAAGCCCGCTCACCACTTTTCCTTCAGCTTTTTCTTTCTCCATCCTCATTCTCATTATCTAAAAGGTAAATATTCCATGCAGGTAAATTTGCAGCACATGCATGTAAGAGAAGCCAAAAATATTGACATGCGTGCATGTAAATCTGACTTATCACACTCGGGTGCTTATCTGCCGCTATACGAGGTCATGCTGGTGTGTGTGTGTTTTCGTGTCTGAGGCGATGCCGTGAGAGTACGGAACCAGACGGAGATGTTTGGAGATTGCCTTTATGTTGTGTACTCGATCAGACAGATTTTTGGTAATTTATCTCTGCTTGTCACAGACATGTAAACAAGAATGTTTTCAATTCAGGACATGGACCTTTTTCCATGTGTGGAGGAATAAATATGTCTTTAATTGTCTGCATGTATGTACCTCTGACCAGTGTCAGCATGTGTGGAGGGGTTGTTGGTATTGGTAGTGTGCTGAATGTGACTGGCTTTGTAGTGAGCCGTTGCATTTCAGGGCAATCCCGGGTCATTACCAGGTCAGGGCTGGGTCACAGGCCGACCAAAACATCTCAACTCACAAGGTGGAAAAAGTGTAAACGGCTTTTCCCTCTTTACTCTCTCTCCATTCTTCACTAATCCCCTGCTTTGTCATGTTTGTCTCCCTTGTGCCTCCTCAGTAATCTCATTTAAGAGGCCCTGCTCACTTATGTAACATTGGGAAAACTGAACTGCTTGCTTCAGTAAGGGGCGACTGATGGAGTCAGACTGAACTTGATCTGCTTTGATGCACTCTAATAAAGTTTTTTTTTATTATTATTTTTCTCAGTTCCATTCAAGACTTTATTGTGCTGTAATAGTGCCAGAACAAACCATTTTTTAAATCTATTGGTATCATACTTGAGCATTTTTGAAAGTAATAAAAAGTAAAAAATATATATATAAAAAAAACAAAAACAAATAAACAATGTTGTTTTATTTAATGTAAATTATGTTAATGTAAATTATGTTGTCTTATTTGATCATATTCACTTATTTCACTGTTTCTTTTTCCAGTTGCTGGATCTCTTTACTCAGTGGGATTGGTCAACATACCTCGCTGACTATGGACGTCCGACCTGCAAGTACCTGAGGGTCAGCCCACATACCGCTCTGGCCCTCCTGGAGAAGTAAGTCGCACATAAAGCCATGTGGCCATCACCGAGTCCTTTTTGTTAAATGTGCACATCTTCCATGCATTATCAGTTTCTTATTTCTTACATCTCTGCTGTCTGACATCTTCTCCCTTACATCACATCACTCGCTGCTGTTCTGCTTATGTGCAGGATTTCTCGAGCGTGAGTACCCTGCTGTCTGCACAGCGTGTGGGTGTGACTGACTGCAGTTTGTTGTTTAGAAATATAGATTTTTTTTCATGTAAATGTATGCATGGTTATTCATTTAGTATTCATTCACAATTCATTTATTCATGTGATCATTAGTGTTTATTGTGCACAATGATGCATCAGTGTGTGTGTGTGTATATATATATATATATATATATATATATATATATATATATATATATATATATATATTATTATTTTTTTTTGCATGTTTTTAGAACGGATTTGTTTCTTATTGTGATTTCCATATAACTTTTTTTGGTTATTATATATATTTTTTTATTGGACTGGACCTCATGCTCGCAGCCTTTCCCTTTTGTCACCCCTTCCTTTTCTGGGAAGGTCATAAATTCTCTGGTTGTAGCAGTATACGCACCAGTCTTTATCCCATTTGAGCTGCACTTACTCTGGCCATACCCTCTCGACCTTAGAGCTCAGTGAAAGGGATCTGTATATCTAAACCCTGAGCTGGCCACCAACCAGGCAGAAACAGTGGGTCCCATTTATCAAGCTTTATTTCGCAAATGTAAAAAGTTCATAGGAGCATTTACACAAGAAATTTGCTATTCATGAAAATCCTGGGATTTCAGAAAAATCTTTGTATCGTACCTGTGCTTCTGAGTGTGTATAAATTTATGTATAAGATGACTAAACCGTGATAAGCTTTTGTAATTGCGTAAATCGTGATGAATTACTGCATTTTATATTTGGATTATGCTGACATGTTTAGCAGAAATAAAGAAGAAGCAAATGTAAATCCAAAGAATAAGTAAAAAAAAAAGAGGAAGTTATAAAAGAAGGAGGGGCCAAAATCGATCATATGGTGTTCAAGTCGATTCTATTCCCCATGAAATCATCTGTCTGCAACTGCAGTGTATCATACTCTCTAATAATCCCAATCTTATTTACTATATACTACTATACTACTCTACACCACAAGTACCAATATACTGTTATCCATACCTGAAGCACTTATTAGGAACACCTGTACACTTATTCATTTGTGCAGTTTTCTAATCAGCCAACCATGTGACAGTGGTGCAGTGCATAAACACACATGGTTTTGGGTAATGTTCACATCAACCAAAGTTCATTGTGATCTCAGTGATTTTGACTGTGACATTATTGTTGGTGCCAGACGGGTTGGTTTTAGTAGTTGTGTAACTGCTGATTGCCTGGGATTTTCATACTCGGCAGTCTCTAAAGCTACATTCACATTACCAGCCTGATGGATCTCAATTCAGATTTTTTTTTTTATGTTACAGTTCAGATTTTTTTTTTTTTTTACGGCTATCTGAACACACAATCTGATGTTTTTCACTTTCATATTTCACATGTGCTCTTAGATCAGATAAATATCTGATATGAGGTCACGTGACCTGAATGAGAACGAGCAGATTTCATGCAACTTTTTGCCGGTACGCATGCGTGGAGTGCTCGCCGACATCAGTACCCGATAGATATCAGTATCTACATCTGTAGATTTCAGAGCAGTGCTAACAAATACAACCGATTGTTTGCCATCCTACAGAGCAAAATCCCAAGCATAATTGTTGCTAAAGTTGCATCCATTGTTTGGCTGCACAAACCTATGATGTGTTTTAACCAAGATGTCATGAGCAAAATCAATGTGCACCGGAGCATTCACATTAGAGGCAGATTAAATTAACTGCTAATAATGAAATGTGAAAAGTCATGACTCAAATCTCATCTGACCAAAAATCAGAATTGAGCAATGGGGCTTGTAATGTGAATGTAGCCTGAAGTATATTCAGAATAATACAATAAAGACAAAACCGGTGCCAGTATGAGGTGGTTCTGCAGATGAAAACGCCTTGTTGTTGAGAGATGTTAACTGAGAACATCTAGACTGCTTTGGGCTGCAGACAGCCACTCTGTACCATTGTAAAAGCATCTCCGACTGTGCAGCCTTGAGACAGATGCACTACATCAGTGGGAGCCCACATCAGGTTTCACTTCCTTTCGGCGAGAACAGAAAGTTGATGCTGCAGTGTGCACAGGCTTACCAGAACTGGAAAGTTGGAGACACTCTCTGTCACTTTTTATAACCAAAAATTATTCCTCCTTTGCCATTTTCTAGTGACCTTCAGCTTATAAGAAATCCAGCATAGACGCATTGGGGATGACAAATGTTAAATGAAGGTCTCAGAAATCAGAGTTACAGTCCAACAGTCTTAGGTCAGCTATTAATTGATCTACAAGAAAATCGTGATGGTGTTGCTGGTGGTATTAACATGAAAGTTGAGCTTTAGAGCTTGATCTGTTAGAGCAGATTGAACATATAAAGAGGAGCATCAGCTGGACAGACTAAGAGCTAAAGAGCTGACATCCATCTCACTCTAAGTAGAAACGGAGATAGTGCTACAGCCCACTGCACCGTTATCTGCAGATAGACACACATCAGTTTGGGAAATGTAGGAAACCATTAACTAGATTGAAAAGTGATTTTTCCATTAAGCATGTGTGGTACCTTTTAAAAAGTTAATGCCAGTCCCTCTGTTGGAGTGAGGAATAAAACAACTGAAAGTTGAACCTGGTGATGAACGTGTGATGGTTTTAGTGGATACCCAAATCAAGCCTCTCATCGCATGCCGTGTTCACACTGCTTTCAGAAATGTATGATACACATCTACTTCCTCCCTCTTCATCCATATTTGGCAAAACAGATTGCTATCCACATTTTCACACACTTCCAAAAGATGGTCGCGATAGTTGTAGAGATAAGAGGCAGATATTTTTAGCTGTTCTGTGGCCACAGAAACACTATTGTATGTCTGATCTAATGTTTATCTTATCTAATATACCCCAATGAGGTACATGATATGTGACTGAGATCAGGACAGTTGAGCGGAGCCGATAAAGCTTTATAATACTAAACATAACACTACTTGAATGGCGGTTGTGTCTAATATGAACGGTTTGTTGAAGACCAAAGACTATAGCGAATGAAATTGAGCACTGTATACACTTTGGAGAAATTACCAGTAAAATATTAATAAATTCTCATGCAATATTTACCATGAAACAGTCTTAAATGTGAATATGTATAGTTCTGGTTGACGTGGATCCATAAAGAAGTGTTTTTTTGGAATTTGTGAAAGTCCTGTGCTGTGCAGGCCTGTGCTGGTGGTCCAGTTTTTTAAAATATATTTCCACTCTAAAGTATGCTCCAGTCTGCTCCTCTCCTTTTGAGGTCCTTATTGGGACTCAAACCTTAATTTGGATCCATCGTTACCTCCCAGACATGTACTTAAACAAGGACCTGGGTTTTCTCCCTAAAGGTTCTGTCTAAAAGGGAGGAAACCAAATGATTTAAAGCTTTGATCTTCAACACAGATTGACCTTGAAATTTTTGAATAGTTTATGCAAAATTTTAGATCTACTTTTTTTTTTTTTTTTTTTTTTTTTTTTGGTCAGACTAGATTATCTGATGTAGCTTCTTGTACATGTCGAGATCTGACTGAGATAAACGGGTTGCTTGCATAATTTTTCCTTTTTTCCATTTTGTATCTGTTTATATAATCTCCTTCTTTCTTATCTCTTTCTTTCTCTTTCTGTCTCAATCTCTGTAGGATGAAGGACACTAATCGGAAAAACAACATGTTCGCTCAGTTCCGTAAGAATGAGCGTGACAAGCAGAAGCTCATCGACACCGTGGTCAAGCAGCTGCGGAACCTTATTACCAGCCACCAGTCCTGAGTCCACCGATGGTTGGGTATCGTCTGATTCCCCGCTGTGAACTTTTGGCTGGGTAACTACCGGGAACAGCATCACACCGGTGACTGTGGAGACTTTTTCTTTGTAAAAGAGCAAAAACAATAGACTTGCAAGACAAATGGAATAGACAGGAATTGACAAATGAGTGCCATGGGTCTTTCAAAATAAGTATTTGTTTTACCCGAAGGGTTCTGGATTTCTGGTTCCAGTTTTGCAGACCTTTGTCTAAGCCTTTTAATGTCTTCCTGACAGCGTCTCACTGGTCTAAGTATCAGTGAACCTTGAAAGTGCGCTCCTGTTTTTCTAAATACCATATGGTTACCAGTTATGCAGCCCTTTTTAAGCCTGTCTCTATGAGACTTTGGTTATTAGCTTCACATATCTAGCATCTGCAGGGACGCTACAGTGCCCAGGCAAAAAAAAAAAAAAAAAACTGTGCTTTTTTTTTTTCTTTCTTTCTTTCTTTTTTTTTTTTTTCTTTGAGTCTGGCTGCTTCATGCCTCTGTAGCCTTTCTGTAAACTATAGCAAAACCTGTGAGGTGTAGGTATTTTAACCCTGCGTTTAGTTGGAATGTTGCTTTCACATAATAGTGGCACCACAATTTTGTTATTTCTCTCCCCCAGACACTGGCTAATTTAATACATTTTCATTTTATTTCCATTTTATTTTAATGTGATCAGTAATCTTACCAATACCACATACAAAAATGTCTTCTGAGATCCTCTAATACATAAACAGCCTCTTCTTCCTGCTTTTTTTTATGCCATGTTTCATAGTCAGCAGAAATTGATAGAGATGCTTAGTATTTGATTTCCACAGTTATCATTCAGAAAGATTTCCAGTCTCTGCTGCTGTTTCTGCATTACTCAGTGCTGTCACAAAAATCCCTAGTCTATTTTTAACACCCTCTGCAATAGGCAGAAGTCGAGTGATGCACTGAGACATCCTGCATATTGTTGCTATAATCCCCTGCACAGTTAAGACTGAACACTGATCTCAAACATAGTTGCTGTTCTTATTTCTGATAACACTGATGCTTCTTTAATTCCCTTAAATTAGGTAATAAGGCAGAAACCGTGTCACGAGTAAGTGGCCTAAACCTACCACACGATCTCGATCAGCTGCTGTTATTCTGCACAGGCTAGTTATCAAATCTAGATAGAGCTCGAGAGGAATAGCTCACAGCGTTGTAACCTGCATAACGTGTGTGTTTGTGTGGGCGCGCGCCTCCTTTTGTGCTTTCGGTCGTTGTGGGCCTTTACTTAATCGATGGGATTTTCTCATCAAGTGGGTGCAATATTACTATTATTTTCAAAGGAACTCATAAAATCTTAGGAAAGTAGGTAAAGTATTATTATTTTTTAATTGTAAACACAAGAGGTTATGGTTTTGGTTTTACTGGCTGTAGATCACTTTTATGTCCATTGTGTGTGTCAGCGTTGTCACTACGCCATTGTTTGTGTGCATAAACTCTGGGATGGAAAATAAGATCAACACTTAAAGGGAATAATTCTTCCCAAACCATTCAGTTTGGGAAGAGTTTAGTGTGCATGTATGTTTGTGAGAGTGTAGTGTTTTGTGGTTGTGCTCTTTGTCATTTTGTATTATTGATTTTGAGTCCTTTGTACCTGATCGTGTGCTGCTGGCTGAGCCGCAGGATCATTACTACATGTGAGCAGAGTTTTGTGGATTTATAGGAAAACTTGATTTATTTTGTTGTTGATGGAGACAGGTGAACTGTACAGGATGTAACATTAAACCACTAATGAATGACCTTCCAATACTAATAAAGTCTAAAACAAATACCTACCAATATCAAATAAACAATAAAAACAGCAACACAGTTGTGAGTAAAGGCTCTTATTTTTCACGTGCTTTTCACTGCTAGTTGAAAAGGATGTGGTTATTCATGTACTTGGTTGTTAAAGAGGGTTAAAATGGTCCAAGTGAAGATGGACGCATGAAGATCTGTGCTTGACTGCATCATGACCTCCGATGTATAAAATACTAGATAAAAAAAACTGGGAAATGATGATTCATGACTTTTTCATTTCATGACTCACAATTCGTAATAAACTTATTACTCAATTTTTTATTAACTCTTCACTTCCTTACAGGTCTTTTTACATTTTTTTTTATAACATACTGCAGTTTTAAACCTAAGATGAAAAGTGCTGATATTTATTTTATTTTAAATGCAACTAGGAATTAGTTGTCAGCTATACTGATTTTCTCTCAAAAAGATCTCATGTCAGGACAACCAGAGAGAGAGATCATAAAAACAAATCTGAGGTGAGTTTTTTGCTTGAGGACCAAATGAAGGGTTCTCCTATGCATTTTGCAGCAGGAACTGTTCATTTCTTATGCCTTTAATCGCACACCATCATTTTGAGTTTTGAGTTTATACAGAGAGTAGCTTACTACCTGTTTTTTATTGTATTTTATTTTGGGCGCTTTGTTGCTTTTGCTAGACAGCGGATACAAATATCCTACATATTTGTTAAAATTGCTGTTTTTTTTTCATGTAGAAAAAAAACAATACAATGTTGGGACATTTTCCATCATTCATTTGATCGAGCAACCTACAAAATCTCAGAATGCAGCTCTTTTCTGTAAGAGCCTACCAACCTGATGCATCTGCATTTAGAAATTTTATTCCATACTTCAAATGGTAATACTTCAGAGTTACCAAATAGTAAGGGTCTCCTGTGCACACACTTCTAATCCTTCCACTAGTATTTCACAGGCTTTAGTTCTGAACTCTGACTGGGCCTTTCCGAAACATCAATTTTATTCTGACGCCGTACCTTTGTCGACTTGGATCTGTTTCTCAAGTCGTTAGTGTGCTGGAAGGTGAATTGTTTTTCTTCAGCTGGCTGAAAGAGGCTGTCAGTTTTTCTGCCAAAATATATTGCTGTTTGGCGATCCATAATTCCCCTCTATCTTCGCTAGAACAGCAGACCCAGCTGGAGAGAAGCAGGATCATAGCACGAAGCTGCCACTACCGTACTCCACCATGGACATGCTGTTCTTTTAGTGATAAGGGGGTTTGTATTTTGCACCAAGCGTATCTTTGATAAATTTGTGCAATAACTTCTGCCTTGGGTCTTTTAGACCATAAGGTATCTTTTCTTTTTATATGATTTGGACTAAATTAGGTGGGCTTGGATATTTTTGCGCCTGCCTACAAAGCATAAGAGACGCACAGGGATTGATTCCATCATCGTCACACTTTTCTGTCTGTAACTCCTCTGAAACGTTTGTGGGAATTTACCCAGAACTTTTATTAGCAAGCATAGACGTGCACCAAGTATTTCATCTTCGAATTTATTTATTTTTGGGGGGGTAGGATCAAACCTCTCATCCACTTCCACTTAAACTCCCTCGAAATTTGACCAAACTTGCACAGTTTTTTTATTTTTTTATTTTTTAAAGAAATCATAGATGTGAACTAGTCTATTAAAAAAAAAAAAAGTCAAAATCTACTCTGGGTTTGAATATTAAATTTTTTTTAACTAGAGAGAAGGATACCAAAATAAACATCTTGGAAATATTCATCATCTCAATACCAGGAACACCAATTCGAATATAACAGGAACACTGATACAGTCATGAATGACCTCAAAGAAAGTTTTTGAAACATCACTTTTTTTTCCCGTACAGCATAAAAAACCCAGTGTGGGCAGGTGATACACACATTGGACGATCAATTTTTTTCTTTGTTTTTGTGAGAAAGTATTCGTCTTGCCGGCCTCCCCCATAGCCACAGATATGTGCACCTACAATACAATAGGAGAGATGGTCAGGAGCAGGGAGTGACTTGTACTTGCCAGATATTCATGCTCTAACTGTGGCTGTAGGTTTCTTGGAAGCCTCCATGAGACATTATTTCTTCTCGTCCTTTTGGCTGCTTTCGAGGGATGTTCTGTTCTTAGTAATGTCACTATGGTGCCTCATTTCCCCCCTAGATGATTGCCTACAGTGTTCCCTGGAACATCTAATGTTTAGGAAAATCTTTTGGACCAAACTTCTGATTGATGGCATTAAGTTTTTTGCAGATCAGTTTGATGACACCAAGAATTTGCCAAGGAAAACAAATGGCTTGTTTTTTTTTTTAGGGTTAATTTGAATCAATTCATTGATGACAGGTGTATAATTGCTTTTTGGACATGATTTAGAACACTGAACACAGTCACATGCCTAATTATTAAATGGCGTGCACACCTGTGGCTACTTGTCAGTTTTTCTTTCATTTTTCTTACAGCGTTATTTGTTTTTACTTGATTTTGTTGATTTTTATTTAACATTTAATGTAGAAAATATAACAATTTCTTCTGCCTTTTTTATTTTAATACATTTTTATTTTTAAATCACACAATTGTGTTCTCAAACTTTTTACAGTCAGGGATCTCATTCACTTAGAAACTGCCAGAACTCTTCAATAAAAGTTTTTTGAATCATTCAATTCAAAATAAAGCAAATGTGTAGTGGTTAGCACTGTGGCCTCGCACCTCCAGGGTCGAGGGTTCGATTCCCACCTTGTCGTCTTTGTGCATGAAGTTTGCATGTTCTCTCTATGCTTGGTGGGTTTCCTCCTACAGTCCAAAGACATGCGGATTAGGCTAATCGTCATTTCTAAATTGCCCGTAGTGAGTGTGTGCGCGCACTAATACCCTGCCGTGTGCCCAGAGCACCTAGAGATGAGGCCCCCTGCCACCCTGCACAGGATAAGCTGTATAGATGATGAATAAGTGGGTGAGTTAGGGAACCTATGTTTATTAAAATTGTCACAAAATTTCAGTTGACATTATTTATTGTAAATCTGAGGCAACACCTCATGAAGACTTCGTCTCTGAGGAGAGACACTTATTCACACTTGGGTTCAATTTAGAATTGACAAGCCATCTACCAGCATGTTTTTAAACAGATGGAGGAGTTTGGAGTGTTCATAAGAAAAGGAGCTGGGTAAAAAATGGTTCTAGTGAATTACACTGGAGAACTGGGTAAGATCAAATGCCTAAATGTAATCAAGCATAGGGGGCTGATGGGTAGTCCTAAAAAGAGCTTTGCATCTGAATTCTCTACCATATGCAATGTGGAACTCCTGAATGAGAATTCAATTATTTATTTATTTTTGTGTGTGTAACATTTTTATGGATAGATGTTGTCCCAGAAATCTGGGATAATTTAAATTTAGATTCATGATGTGAAAGCCAAAGGACTGTGGCAAGGGTAAAAAAAAAAACACTGACATGAAGAAAATTTGAGGGGAACCAGACCCGAAAGAGAATGTGTTCTTTTCTGTGTGACACTGAAGTATGAAGAACAGTGATTGTGAGGGATAAAATTCAGAATATAATACGGTTTGACATTTGTTTGTAGAGTTGATTAAATGTCTCTGTCCAAATTTCGGCGCTTTTTCATAGTTTAAAGTTTTCTCTGCTCCTATCGCACTGATTAAGCTGATGAAGGGAAATTAAATAGTAGGTTGGATCAGATGTTGTTTGAACAGTGAAAACAAAGTTTTTTTTTTTACTTTTTTTTTTTTTTTTTAACTAATGGTACTGTACCTCAGCCATCCTGATTTTCTGTTAACTATTCATCATTTTTTATAGTATTGTAGCTGTCAATTTAAGTCTTCACCCATGTGAGCTAAGCAGTGTTTTTGTTAGTGGCTACCTGCCACTGCCACACTATGCATTTATGGGGCACATAGAATGGAAAGGATATTTAAAGCTATAACTTATGTTTGCTTTCAGTTAATGTGCTGCTGTAGAAGTGATTCCTACCGTACGTGGTCAGGTAGGGGGAAAAAAAACAACAACTAAGGACTGGGATTCATTACAAACTATAACGAAACCACACACACAAACACAATATAATGTTTAGATGCAGTCATCAAACCTCACGGGAATGAGACGAACTTGGACCACATCCTCGGTTTACAGTGTCTGCTCTGGTGCCTGCTCTGCCCCTCGGCTTCAGAACTTTGTGCTAGTTTCCATATTTAATATAGCTGAGTGCTTTATCCTGCACGTCACGTTCTGCTCTGCTCTGTTTGTGTTTGTATACGGACAGCATCACTGAACTGTAACTTGTACACAAACAGACCATTGTCTCTTACACTTGTCTCGCTGTGCAAAAGCGATAGAGCAACCCTAAACAGCGGTGGAAGAATTCTCTATTATGGGTGAGTCAGGCAGTCTTTTGGGACTCATTTAAGCACATCATCCTTTTTGTGAGAGTTGAGTGAGCAAGCAGAGCAGTTGGAAGATGAATCCTTAGATCTTA
This sequence comes from Clarias macrocephalus, assembly GCA_011419295.1. Taxonomy (NCBI): domain Eukaryota; kingdom Metazoa; phylum Chordata; class Actinopteri; order Siluriformes; family Clariidae; genus Clarias; species Clarias macrocephalus. Next base: position 57,166 of record JAAGKR010001559.1, on the reverse strand, counting down.
CTGGCCTTCTAAACACTGAAATATGATAAGCTTATCATATGTTGTGCAAATATAATTGGATTTCTTGCATTTGAAATCAACTGGTGTTGCACTGAATGTCTTTTTTAAGCTTTTTAAATCTATATAATATACATATCAATCATTCTTGAGAACTGGGACACAACATGTGTTTAATAAAAAAGAAATTTAACATGTACAGTATTCATATTTTAATATATAGTTGAATAGTAAGGTGTGGGTTATCAAACTCTGTTTTGGAATAACCTCTCAGTTACACTCACTCACTCACCTTCTATACAGCTTTATCCTGTATTTAGGGTCGCGGAGGGCCTGGAGCCTATTCCAGGAGGCTTAGGGCACAAGGCGGGGGACACCATGGACAGGGTGCCAATCCATCGCAGGGCACACACACATACACTCACTGCGAGCAATTTGGGAACACCAGTCCGCCTAATCTGCGGGTCATTGGACTGTGGGAGGAAACCCACCAAGCACGGGGAGAACGTGCAAACTCCATGCACACAGAGACGGGAATCGAACCCAGACCCTGGAGGTGCAAGGCGACAGTGCTAACCACTACAGCACCGTGCTTTTTACTTAAAAAAAATCTATCCTTGCTTTTTACCTAAAAACAATAGATTAGTAATTATTTTTAAAATATCTTCCTTAATGTTAAGAAATGTAATATTTTAGTAGAAATACACCATAGTGGAAACGATTAACTAAAAAAATAAATACATAAACACCAAACATTCCTTAAAAAAAAAAAAAATAAAATCCTACCTTGACATCATCTATGTATTAAACCGAAATTCAGTTTGTTTGTTTGGGCGGAGGGTGGTGATCGGCCAGTGTGCACAAGTAGTCATATGCGATTATCAGCTTTTACATCATACTGTGATCGTGTCGCAGGCATAACTTACTGAATATAAGGTACCTCCAGGTTCCATGCTCCATTCACACCTGGAGGTATTTGTCAACACTCTCACACAATAGCTTACCACTGATTAATTTTCCTGACGGTATTAACAAAAATTTTGGAAATTTTTCTAAATAACTAGCAATTTAAGTGACAGCAGTTTATTTTGGCTTAATTTGCTAGATTCATATTTGATTTGTTGTACTTTTACTAAAAAATTACCCCAAATTCAACACAATATAAGACATGCAGTGTTTATACTTATGTTTGTGAACACAGCAGTAAATGATAAAACTTACAAGAAGCTGAGCAGGTGATGGAACAAACAAGGAGTCATGAAGAGGTCCTTGGAGTTTTTTTTTATTTTATAAAGTCACATTGCCTGACTTTATCTCTTTTTTTTTTTTTTAGAAATGTTTGACGTTGACGCCGTTGACAGAAACTAAGGACAAATTCAGCAAATTATTAATTAGAGTAAGAAAAAAAAAATATTTAACAGCCAAAATTATTATTTTACTTAGCAAGCAGCATGCATTATTATAGTTTTTAAGCTATTTGATACAGGTGGAAATAAATCCACCTTTAATATTGTCTGAGAAGGTCTTTAGTCAAGTCCAGGCCTGTTCAAGGTGATGAGCAAGGAAAGGTTAAAATTCCGTATTTGTATACTGGGAAAGGAAATATTGTGAAAATATTTATACTCAGGAAGGAATAGTGTCTGTATAACTTGGTGGGTCTTTGACCTTAAAACCCTTCATTCAGCTTTCTGCTTTCCGTGAAGCTCAACACCCATATACCAAGTAGAGACACATTGGAAAAGAATCACATTTCTGGCAGATTTTATGAACATTGGAGGTAATCGAGGGTAATTCAACTGGATGAAATATATACGAATTCAAAAGTCAAGTAAATACAACTATTAACATTGTAAACATTTTTATAACCAAATCCATCAATTCAAATTCATTATGGCACTATACAGTTAAATGTATAAAAGTCATCCCATCTACAGTTAGAACTGTAATTCCTGCTACAAGGAATAACATGTATATAAATAGAATATAGAAAATTTAACCGAACTTAATGTCTAACATTTACATTGTTAGATTACCTTTTAATCTTACAAATGCAGCAGCGTTATAAAGCCAGGTCCATAAGTATTTGCTATAATATAAGTATTTGTACAGTGACATGATTTTTGGATTTCTGCCTCCATAAATAACCACAATGGATTTGAAAATGAAGCAATCAAGATGTGAATGTGTAACCTTTCAGCTTTAATTTAAGGCGTTTAACTAAATTATTGCTTTAACCATTTAGGAATTCCAGCCGTGTATTACACAGTCCCTCTATTTTTATAGGCTCAACAGAAATTGGACAAATTAAGAATTATAAAATAAAGGGTTATTTTTAGTTCTTGCATAATTATGCATAAAATAACTGAAGTGTTCCCCTTTCAAGATGCTTTGCCAGGATTTTACTGCACCTGTGTTCAGTTAATGGTTGTTTGTGGGACGTTCTGGGTCTTCAGTTTTATATTTGGTGAAAGTGAAACCAATGCGCAGTAGCTTTATGGTGAGATGACTGATTCTACCCTTTAAGAAGACTTTATTTCTTTGCTTTGGGAAGCTCTTGGGTTGCATTTGTGGTATGATTAGTTACTTTATCCATCTGTGCTGTGATGCACTATTCCTTTTCAGTATTTGACTGAATCTGAGCAGAAACTGTAGCTCATATTCATCCTGTAACTTCCACATCATCAATAAGCACCAGTGACCCAGTTCCACTAAAAGTCCTAACACTGCCTCTACCGTGATTGACAGATGAATAGCCTTTCCATTCCTTCTCCATATTCTGCTCCTCCCGTCACTCTGGTACAAGTTAATCTTAGTTCCAAGTTCCAATCTTGGTGGATCCTTTTAAGCTAGTAGTATATAAGGCTAATCTGAGCTTTCTGCTCTTGAGTGTTACCAGTGGCTTGCATGCTGAGGTAAAACATCTGTATTTATGCTCATGAAGTTGTCTCTTTATTATAAACTTTGACAATGATATTCATTCTTTCAGAGTGTTCTCGACTTGGCTAGATGTTGTGATGGGGTTTGTATTCACCAAGGAAGGAATTCTGCAATCATCCACTTTACTTGTCTTCCAGGCCTTTTGGTGTTGCTGAGGTGTGCATTCCTATGTACTTCTTCAAAATGTAAAAACATTGTGGATTTGACCCCTCGTAAAGTTTCTCTCATGTTATAAGACTTCCATGCACAGCTTCCAAATGCAAATTCGATACTTTGAATCAACTCCAGACCTTTTATCTCATTAATTTGCCATGAAATAAAATTATCTTCTCGGAACTGCTTGAAAATCAGTCAAGCCATTTTACATAACAGCAGCTCTGACAGTAGTTTGGGCTGTAACATAAACTATTCGGTTTTGTATTAATGTGCTAATATATTCCTATAACAGCAAGGCCCCTTTTATGTTTTGCTCCTTATTAAACAGCAGCTCTGACAGAAGGTTGTGAGGTTTATAGGTTCATATATGTTCATTTTAATGTTAAAGCAGTAAAACATTTGAATGGTGCAAACATTTTATAGAAGGTCGTACGTCTATGAAAGACATTCTTGGCTGAGAGGTGCTTTGGATCCCACTGCAGTCGTACCTCTGTACGGTGGCCTTGATCTACAAAACACAGTGACATTTTAAAAACACAACAAAATGTCCCGGTTTGACTTGAACAACTCTTGTTCTTTATATGTTGTTGTCTGACTTTTGTCTGCTTCCATCGGGGGATGGGTGGGGGTGGGGTGGGGGTGGAGGGATCGCCACAGCGTTTTATCCGAGCCACACACACAACTTGGCACAGGTTTTACTCCGAATGCCCTTCCTGACACAGCCCTCACATTTTATCCGGACTTGGGGGCAGCACTGCATCCAGTGACTGGGGTTTGGGCATTGGATGGGAATTGAAACCGGGCCTTCCGGATGGCAGGCAAGAAACCTACCATTTTAGCCACCAATGCCCACTTACTTCATATATTATTGGAAAATAATCAAGTTTGGTAACAGTTGATATTTGTTGTGGCATATTTACATATATACAGAATTATAACAGCATGCCACATTATTAACATTATTAATTCCAATGATTACATTTATAACCTTCACACAGTTAGGATGTCCAAAGCACTCATGCCAAATTTAGATCATCTGTTATGGAGAGTCTGCTTATGTTGCACATTGACCGATAACTGATTTGATCATCTCTATCAGTGTGTCCTAGCATTTGCATGATGTTTTTAGTATAGCGTAGAGAGTGTGTCTGGGTTCATGTCCTCAGGTTTACCTCCAACTGTTTCAACAACTTCAGACAGATGACAGGTGCACACCTGCGTTAAGCAGTCCTATTGTTTATCAAATGGAAACGGATCAAAATGAAAGTGAAGCAAATCAGATTCCCCTGAAACCGAAAATCAGTCCGTCATTCGGCTTATATAGTCATTTGATGATCCATGCCTCATGCTTGGTTAGGGTCATATAATTGTTTTTGCAGCTGAAGATTTTGTTCTTGTAAGACATTTGGTTTATGTGTTGTTTTTTGCATCTTCCTAGAATTGATGACTAATTTCCCCTTTGATTTTTGCTTAGTGATGGTAAAACTATTGTACATGATGCTTCAAGCAAAAATGTGGCTGTGTGAAGAAAAAAAAAAAAAAAAAAGGGAAAAAAAATCCCACTGCATTACATCCTTTAAAATTGCGACTTGTCTTTTATATTGAAATGTGAAGCTTAACTTTTAAAATCGCTTGCAAATTACCTTTAACATTTGTTGGAGTTCCCAGTGACATGTTCGGGCCTGAAAATGTCACGCGTCAGCTCATCTGCCTGAAGTGAAAAGGAAACAGGTGTTAATTTTGTCGTCAGACACCGCGCTTGTTTCTCTTACAGTTTCATTACGACATTTATTAATTCCATTTCGGAGAAATAATTTTTCTTATGAGCTCAGAAATCCCCCCCCCCCTGCGTTTAATTTCAAGCTAAAATACTGTTTATTCTGTGCTTCCTGGCTGAGTGACACTCTTGAAAGAACTCGCACATGTTTCTGAGTGAACACTCTTTTATCGTTATGTGACCTCTTTCTGACTCAGAGGCGCTGTTTACAAACACACATCCTTCATTGTTTGAGACGAACGCTGCGTCCCCCCCCCCCCCCCATATTAACTCACACGTGTTCCTGCGTTGGACCGTTCTCAGCATGTGACCCTTCACTGACTCAGAGACACTGTTTACAATTGTAGCTCTGGATGTCGTATAAGGCTGCTGGCATTGCGAAAGCTGTAGGAGATGAGCAGGACAGAGAGAGGAACTTCTGTCTTAGCATGACACTTTAACAGTGACGTGTCCTTTTCCGTCCCGGAGGTCAATCGGACAGTTGCTAAAAACAGAAATGGTAAACTGTTACATTTTGTTCATGTTAGCAGCTCTGTATATTTATTCCTGGACTTGTGTTATACTCTGGGTTCTGGCAGCGTGGGTTGAACAGATGCGTTTTCATCACAGTAGCAAAGGTCAGAAGGGGTCATCGTCAGTGACGACTCCATTAGTGTCTTTGACAAAAGGAAAACACAACTACTATTGCGTGCAGAAGAATGTTAAACACACACTCATCAGCATAAATCCTCAAACAGATGTGTAGATACCGACAGTTTTTTTCACTGATGTCGAGAGCTGATAGTGTGTTCGCTTACAAATCCTTGTCTCAAAAGGAAGACCATTAAAATAACCACAGAGGTGTGTGTGTGTGTGTGTGTGTGTGTGTGTGTGTGTGTGTGTGTGTGTGTGTGTGTGTGTATGCATGTGTGTGTGTGTGTGTGTGTGTGTGTGTGTGTGTATGCATGTGTGTTCATAAGCTTGGGACGGATGTACCTGCTGTAGGAGTGTGTGACCCAGATGAAAGAGCAGACGGTAGTGGATCAGACATTGTTTTTGCATACTGCCTGCTGCAAGAGATAACTGTGATAAAGCCTCAAAGGATTAGCAGCATGCAGTTTACGATCATGTGTAAAAGTTTGTACCCCCTCTTTAAAATCTGTGTTGTTGTGCAAAACCATAATAAACAGAAATCATCTGATCGCGGCAGGCAATTACAACCTCAGATGAACAATGGCACATAACTTTTTTCACAATGCTATTATTTATTTAACAAAAATGAAGACAAAAGAGAAAAAGCATGTGGGCTATACTAAGCACCCCCATATTGCTTCCACAGGATTTAAGGGGGTAAGTTGTAGCCAGGTTCTGCTAATCATCAGCCCTTGATTAATTGATCATCAGCAGGTGTGCCGACCTCCTAAAAGCAGATGTTTGAGCAATCTGGAGCATTCAGGTGTGTGTTAACACAAGAGGGAAGAGGGAAGGGGGAAGAGGGAAAGACATAATCAATGGTCTTAGAGAAACAATTGTTGCTGCGCATCAACCTGGAAATGGTTATCAAACCACTTCCAAACTATTTGGAGTTCAACATTCTACAGTGAGAACGATTATTCACAAGTGGAAAGCATTTAAAGCGTTGCCAATCTTCCCAGGTGTGGACGTCCCAGCATATGCATCCCAAGGTCCGACCGTGCAATGCTCAGAGAAATGTAAAAGAACAAACAAACAAACACAAGGGCTACATCTAGTCCATACAGACTTGACTGAGCATGATAAATGTTAGTCAATGACAGCACAATTAGAAGAAGACCGAACAAGTATGGTTTGTTTCTGTCCTTCGGGCAGATGAGACCGGAGTCAAAATTTTTTTTGGCCATTATGAACAGCACAATGCTTGGCAAAAACCAAAAGGAATTACTGCAGAAACACCTAATACCCATTGTCAAGCATGGTGGTGGAGGGGTGATGATTTTTTTTTTGCAATCACCCAGAGGAAAACCAAACATGAGGAGAACATGCAAACAAACCTGGGAATTGAACTCGAACCCTGGAGATGCATGGCGACAGTACTAACCACAAAGCCACCGTACTGCCCCTTGCTGTGATCAGATGTTTTTTTGCACAAAAACATGAGTACTAACTTTTACGCCTGACTGTATATACAGTATGTGACCCAGTGGTTTATAGTAAGTGATGTGGCAGCTCAAAGTAATCATATATGATTTGAATTTTGTCAGACCTTCATCCACTTACAGTTCAATAATGTGAAGGTGTTTTGTTTAGTTCTATGTTTTGAAATATGAATATTATCAGTTATAAGGACTGTCAAATATCTCCTAAAACAGGGGTTCTCAATTTTTTGCAGTCAGGGACTTTTTTCATTGATAAATAAATGGCACTGATCTCTTCAGAACATGCTTGTTATAATTTGAAATAATTGGGTAATTATTTCAATCACAGAGTTTTTTATTTTTATTTTTTAAAATTATATATATTTTAAATTATATTAATTAATTTATTTTTTTGGCAAAGTTATTACTCTGTGTTAAAATAATCAAATTATTGTCCTGCATCACGAAAAGAAAACAAGTAAGGAGATGAACATTCTTGAAAATAATGAAATCAAATAATAAAAAATAAAAATATATAAAGCTAATAATAGCTTTATAAAAGCTATGTTTAATAATAAAAGTACGAGAATTTACAGAAAAACAATGCGAAGAGAACTCAAGGAATTGGGACTAAACAGCTGTGTAGCCTTAAGAAACCCACTTATCAGTGAGGCTTCAATTTGCTAGGGAGCACAAAGAATGGCCTGTGAAGTGATGCATCCTTCATAACTAGTGCCTACTACACAAGCCCATGAGAACAGTGTTATGATCTGATGTTGCTTCTGTTGGTCCGGTCTATTATGTGCTAAAAAATGAGGTCAGCTGACAACCATAACCTACAGAATGCCAGGTTTTTACATCAATGAATTTCTTTCTTAACTGATTGGAACATTGGAACATAATATATACCAGTACCAGTCTAATCTTTGGGCATAGTAGAACCATCATTTGTTTTGAACAGACCTAAACACACCTCTAGGTTATGTGAAAGCTATTTGTCCCTGAAGAAGAGTCATGGAGAGCTACATCAAATGACCTGGCCTCTACGATCTCCAATCTAAATCCAATTGAGATAGTTTAGGATGAGTTGGACCGGAGAGTGAAAGAAAAGCAGCCAACAAGAAATCATCACCTCTGGGAACTCTTTCAAGATTGTTGGAAAACCGTTCCAGGGGACGACCTCATGAGGCTGACTGTCAGAATGCCAAGAGTGTGCGAAGCAGTCATCAAAGTTAAAGGTGGCTACTTTGAAGATCTGAAAATATAAAACATATTCTGGGTTGTTTAACACATACTTTTGTCTACATAATTCCATATTTGTTATGTCATAATTTGGACACACAAAGGTGTACAAACTGTGTATTTAAACCCAAATGGTCCAATCCGATATAAAATCCAATGCAAAATCTAAACCAAAAAACTGTTTTATTTGTTTTATTCTTTTTTTACAGGACTTTTAAAATCCAAAGTTTTGTTAACAGTTGGAAAAGATGCAATTTGATGCAAAAAAAGATGAAAAATCTGAAAAACTATTGACCTGACTGAGATTGAGCATGGTAACCTCATACCAGTGTTTGGAGTTCAGTGAATAAATGAATGAATGCCTAAAAATGTTGTTTCTACCTGTATGGTGTTTGCATGTAGATTAGCCAGAGCCGTCCAAAGATCTGTTGATCCTGTTGTGACTGATCTGTGACTCTAATCTGTGAATTGTTTTTTTCATCATAAGAAGCAACAGAACAATTACAGTACTGTACATATCAACCTCACATTTTCTTGTTGTATAGAGATCTGATTGGCATAAGACAATAATATAAAGAGACCCTGTGAGCTGGAGCTCTGAAGGCAGACTTGACATGGGAGATGGATGGGAGGGAGGGAGAAGAAGGGTGAAAGTGCAGTAAGGCAGAAAATGGAGTGATAGGGGAAGAGAGGAGAGACAGCGAACGCACGTTCTCCTCTCTTCAAATGAAGATGGATTAGTAAGGCCACCCTCCCTCTTCTGCTACTCCTCCCAGGTTATTGATGGACTCCCGGGGTCAAAGGGTACAGAAACAAAACCTCTTGTTTCCTCTGTGTATCT
>JAAGKR010001559.1:0-48098 GCA_011419295.1 Clarias macrocephalus | reverse complement strand
TGTGTTTCCCCCCCCCCCCCCCCCCCCCCTCAGACATGGTGCTTGGGAGATTGCGAAGAAGGCCGAGATGCGAGAAGTGGTGGTGGGTGTGCAAGCTTTGTCTCAACACATATGATACAGGGCCAGTTTGACATGGGCTGAGTGTATATACACATACTTTTATGTTGCTCACCAGTGTATAGGCACGCATATGAGTTTCTGTGTGTGTATCTGTTTCCAAATCCTTGGTTATGCTAATAGGCCCCACACAAAGTCAGTAGTCAGTGGGAGCTATCATTGAGCCATCCATCTCCATCCTTCAGACCAACGAGCCGTTCAATTACACTCAGATTTACTGGTCTCCTAGTGTTCTGCTTTGACTGGAACAGTCTGCAGAGTCGATTACTATCAATCACGTGGAATGCTGCCTGAAATATTACTAGCTTTTTATAAAATAAAGACATTACATAAATTCCACTCGCACACCGCATTTGGTGCAGCAAACACTTCTGTGAGTGTTTTAGGGAAATACTGTCCTATTGCCTTTGTAACTGCATGCTAATAAGTAACCCTTAATTGTCACTGACTGATTATACAATATCTCTCAATGGAAGCAGGTGCAGCAGTCATTCATCATTGTAGATGACTTGCAGAGTTTCATGCTTTTTGGAGATTAAAATTGCTGTTAGACTAATGACTAGTAGGTTTTGTTTTGACATCAGTTTGGTACAATTAAAGCTTTCATATTGTATAAAGTGTTATGAAGAAAGTAGTAGCTACAGTTGAAAGTTTAGCCTTTTATCCATTTCCTTACCAGACAGAGTATAACATACAGTATATTGAATTACTGTACTGGAATGTAGTTGCTCGGAATTCTGTTAGATTAGATTTGAACTTGCTCAGTTTTCAGATTCTTTTGGATTCTGTTACTCTCCAAGTGCCAATATCTGTATTATAGTCATTTGGCCTGAAATTCAAACCACCAGTATGTTTTTTTATAGTTCTAGTAACAGTTTTGATTAACAACTTTGATTTTGGTCTCCACTGCTAAGGTTTAAAGTGCACACAGTCAAAATTCCAGGGGTAATAGATGTTCATAACACATTTTACAAATGTTGCGAAATGCACTATTAATAGTTTCTTTTTTTTTTTTTCCCTTGAGGAACCGGTTTATCTCCAAAGTAACTCCACATGTTTCTCCTTCTGTCTCCTTCCAGTAAACCTTCCCTCTGTTTTGGAGAACACCCAAGTGTGTAAAGGAGACTAAAACAAAATAAAATGATAATGGTTTTTATAAGGGGAAAAAGGTTTGACTTTGATTTTCAGATCTCATTTCCAAGTAGAATTAAAGTGTCTGATGATATTAGAGTAATTGCTATGTACATGGGTTTTTGATCGAGTGAAGTAGAGGGGTTCCATATGGGTCAGAATTTGGGTTTGCTCCGAGTACTAGAGAGGGAAAAGGTGGAAACAGAGGTTGCGCTCATGGCCCGAGAAAGAAGACACTGATTCTAGTCTAAAAAACATTTTACCTTTTTAAAATTCACCTTAGTCAAGGTCTTATCAAATGTGAAGATATTTCAGACTTGTTTTTTCTTTTTTATTTCTTTTAGAGCAATTGAAAATTAAAAGAAAGAAAAAAATATATTAAATAAATGAATAAAAGATCAGATTGTGTTTTGTAGGAAAAGCCCTACATTATTAAGCTGCTATGATGTATTGATTGTATTGTAGGAATGATTCAGAAGGGAAAATGGGGTGGAATAAAAAGTTTCAGTGGCAGTTAAGGCCAAGTAAAACATTTTTGTTCCCTTAAAAGAGCTGACATGCAATATGATGCTTCACACTAAAAAAAAAAAAAAAAAAAAAAAAATCGAATCTTTCTCTTTTTTGTTTTAGCATACTGATGACCATCACACTGCTTTATATTGTAATACATAACATAGACATTAAGGAACACTATTATTCCAAAGTTATCATACAGTGTAGTCACAAATCTGTATTATTTTACTATTATGAAGTGTACTGTACAGTGTAAAAATATTGTGATGTACATATATTTAACCAAATATGTTTCTAGGTTAATGCTCATTACTGTGGGGGTCAGTTCATTTTTGGTTTGTGAAATACTTCCCATCTCCGGAGGCATAGTCACACAAATGTAAACAACAGGTTAAGTGGGAAAAGTAACTGTGTTGTGTCTGTTCATACTTTTAATCATATCACATTTAGGCATTACTAGTTTTAAGATGCCTTATCCAAAAAATAAAATAATAAATAATAAAAATTTGACGTGTGCGCCTAAAATAGGAAATCCACAATAATATTAATGTGAAAGTTAGCAACAGATCTTATAGATAGAACTCTGAATGGCTAATTAGGGTGATTTTTCCCTGGCTAATTTAGACGATTGTGGCAAATTTACATGTGGCTAATTAAAAAAACAGAAGACTATTTGTGGTGTTGGCATTTGAGCAATCTGGCAACCATTTGTATATGTAGAAAAAAAATCTGATAAGTTTGTGTTTCACAAAATGAATCTAATTTTTGTGTTTCTTTATAGTTTTTCTTTATAGTGCTACCTGTTTACATAGTAAACACGGCCATGTAATGTAAATAAAATGTAAAATACTCTGTATATGAGCTATAATATTATATAGCTCATGATATAGGCACAGTAGCTTGTGATTAGAACTGTCACCTTGCACCTCAAGGTCCTGGGTTTGATTCACACGTCATGTCTGTGTGCATGTTCTTTCAATGCTTGGTGAGCTTCCTCCAGGTTCTTCGTCATGTCCAAAGATAATATAATGTAAAATAATATTAAATGTCCGTCTACCTGATTGTTAATTGTTTCAAAGCAGACTTTTGAATCAAATGCAAGTTCATGGAGTAGGTCAATTCTGGGCTTCTGCCTGTTTAGTGTATGGCTTATTAGTTTCCCATTTACCAAGGTATATGAGAATACATATCAGCTACCCAGTTAAGTTACATACACATTCCCCAATCAAGTTGAATGATTAGTTAGAAGAAAGCAATTTGCTAAATGTGATCAATGGCTCACCCAAAGGTGTCCCATTAAACACTAAGATAAATAATAATAATAGTTTTATAATACAGAAAACTAAAATAATTTTTCCAAAATCTTTAATATGGTGTTTGCTAAGTGTTGGAAACTTCATCTTTGTGTTCTTCAAGAGCTTATGACTAAGAATCATTTAGTTGCCAGTTAATGGCTTAGCGTAAAGTGCATGACCCTTCATGATCTTGGTGCCAGTTGTGGAGGCTGTGGCAGTTGAGCTTGTGAAAAGGTCAAGGCTTCTGGGATTAGAAATATCAGACGAAGGTACTAGACTGTAGTTATAATTTCTATCTGTCTATTATTTTTTCTATAGATGGGTGTATGAGAAGACAGCAAATGCCATTCACACTATAATCCTCATTATCAGCCACTGTTGCTTTAGGGTGAACACACACCCAGACACAGACACAGAAGGAGTGTTTTAATTAGCAAATTGCTCTTAAAAGAAATAGAAACCAACTTCCGATATTTTTATCATGACCTGTTGGAGAAACAAACGTGCAGAATGCTTCACACCCTTCACACCTGGCACAGTGTCGTTGAAAAGGGGAATCTCACTTTGATCACGTCTGTGCTTGACTTCAACATTTCTAGTACAACCTGTAGCTCAACACTGAACAAATTCATATTTTTGTTCCTCTGAATTTTTATGGCTTTTTATGACTATAGGAGGTAGTGTTGTGAACTTGACCAGAAGTTCCTTGAGGAATGGTGTCAAAGGTCGGACATGTGTATATTCCTCCAGATGTACTGACCATGAAATTCAATAATTTTCATCATTTCTACATGCTTAATTAAAGGTATATTAAAATGTTCTATAATGTTTTGAACTCATCCTGATCCTTCATGTTTCACATATGCCCTGAGACCCTATTGAACCTGTTTAAATGACGTTTGGTTGAGTAACATTTTACAATCCTTTGGGATTTTTAGATTTTAAACACCCGGGAAATGTCCTAGTTTTATTTACGTTGGAAAATCAGTGTGACTCAGCTACTGTTTCCAGTAATGACCATGTCCGCTATAGCCTTTATAGTAGAAATAATAAACAGCTGTGACATATTAAACTTATCAAAGAAGCTGATCATGACTGCTGTTTCAAAAGAATCACTCATGATGACTATGTAGATAACAATGCAACAGTCCATTGACGACGCGAGCTTTTGTGGTATTTACATAGATGTCAATAAATGAGCAATACTAATGGAAAATGAGAGGTGGTGCTGTGAAAAAAATGCACAAAATTCCTCTGTAGAGATGATGCTTCATTTAGGGCTATTCAGTCTTCTGTCACCATTCAATTGTTATCATTTCATGCTTCTTGTCCAGGATGTTTCAGTCATAGACAAGTTTGCTGTTTACAAATGAGATAAACATCTAGACAAAATCCTTCCTTTAAAGTACTATTGCACAGTTTGAATAAAGGCAGCTTTGTGACAACTACAGAAGTATTATGAAATCAAACACACACACACAAAAACTCTTCAGCTACATTACCTTAAATCCGAGGCAGGCAGCTTGGGGGGGGGGGAGACAGCATGTGTAAAGTCTTGCATGTAACTGCATGTGTACTACTGGGGTTTTCCCATCTTGCAGACGTTGATTTCATCTGGATTTACCCAGGAAAAGGTGTTAGCTGTGTTCTGGTGACTAACACCTTTGCCTTAACGTTGTTCTGTGTTTCTATACATATGCAGGAAATGGTAAAAGAATAAACAACATAATCTATTTACTGAATATAAATAATCAATATAAGAACATTTCATGCACACACACACACACACACACACAAAAGAATAAAGTAGCCAGCAGCCAGGCCTACCACTTTTCCATGACACACCATACATATCTTATATTTATTTATATTCATATAATTTTCCAGGAATATAAGCAAAATACCTTAACAAGCATTTAATATATATTCAATGTATTAATGTTCACATCTGATAATGAATGAATGTCTTATTCAGCTAGTAATCTAAGATAAGATAGGATCACTCAATATCCGTATACACAGTATGACACATACTAGTGCATAAAGATTGGGATTGATATAAACACTAATGATATAAATAGTTAATTTGTATGAGTTAATAAAAACTCATTTTATTTATAAAAACTAACAGGTGGACTAATTAAAATGGCATGTAGCTAGGTTAGTAATAAAACCCCGCTTCTTTCTTTTCTAACACACCAAAGTCACCATAAGAGCCAAATGTATTGGATCTGGTGTGTTAAATGAGCTGTTATAGACCTATAAATGTGCAGTGCTGATTTTTGTTTTCCGTGAAATTTGGATTTGCACGAATGTAATCTCAGTATTAAACATGATCTTGACTGTCAGCGAGGCGCCCAGAGCTCCAGGTGTGTCGGCGGGTTGCATCCTCGCGGCTGAGCTGCCCTCCGTAGGTAGCCGCTAGGCGGCGCTGCGGCGCTGCAGGTCGCACTGAGCAGCAGCGCACCGACGAGCGCAAAGCACACCACCGGGGAAAGACATCATTAAGAAACCGCGCGGAAAGGGGCGATGGATTAATAGACAAAATAAATAAATAAATAAATGATTTACGCGATGTGAAGAAGATAAGGAGGAAGGAGAGATTGTGCTGCAGTGTGAAAGCCAGTGTGCAGGCTGAGAGACATGTCCCAGTACCTGTCCTCTGTCTCTCGCGTGTTATTGCGCACGAGCAGCGATAACAAGACGAAGATTTAGATCAGTTTAATACGATTTATAGTTCTCTTTTTGAACTAGTTAACCAAGTCTCTCTCTCTCTCTTCTATTACATAACTGACCGCGCGGCGTAATGATGCTCCTGAGCTCAGTCTAATTGAAACCATATCTCCGCTCTCTCTCACACAGGCGACACTGGAACCTGACTGACTTTCTGCACAGCGCTTGCTCTTAAAAGGACGCGACGGGTGAATGTAATCATACATCGCCGTTATTATTATTATTATTATTATTATTATTATTATTAATAATAATAAATATAAATGTGTTACAAAGTTTCCGCGTGATTCTCCATGATGCTTTGCGCGCTCTTTTAGACGCGCGTCTCTCTTTGATTTGTGCATCGCTTCATTTCTGTATCATCATGTCACATACGATTCATCATTTGTCACACTCAGCCCCGTGCTGACCCGACTCGACTCTCAACCTGTTGCCCGTTTGCCTGAGCCTTTAAGGCTTTATGGTGTTAATTCATGACCGTCACAAATCATTCTTAATGACACCGTTTCTCACATGACACAGTAGTAAACATTGATCCTGGAGATGAAAACGACTGTGCGTTGCTCATGCCCAGAATTTACCACACTGGTCTCTACAGGTTTTATTCATTACCAGCGCCAAATGAAGTTATCTGTGTAAAATCTTGAGCTGCGCAGCAGTAGTAGCGCTCCAGGCTGCGCGTCGTTGTAGCGGTGCAGGACGTGCTGACCTCTGCGCACAGTGCGCGCACATTACCGGCACGCAGGTGGAAAGTTCATACTAGTGGGGGACATGAAATTAAAGACTTAGAAAACTTTTAACCTCTCTTTCTCTCTCGCTCCCGCTCTCTCTCTCCCTCTCTCTCGGCTTTGGGCATGTGTCCAGACCCCGCACGCTCCAGCGCGCTCCGCCTCGCTCCGGTGGGGGGGGCTAAAGGCCGCGCGCGCCCTGGCCCACCGCCTCGCTGCCTCCGCTATATAAACACACATTGGGAGCTCGCCTAGCGACTCGAACTCACATTGAGAAACTATGTGAAAAGAGAGAGAGAGAGAGAGAGAGAGAGAGAGAGAGAGAGAGAGAGCATCAGAAAAGAAGGTAGACAGATGCACTACAGTCATTGGGAGATTTTCTAGCGCTCTGTAGACATCAGCATCCGTGCACAAGAGAGCACAGAGGATTATTCATTTTTCTTTTACTCCTTTATTTAACCTTATGACCAGTGATTGAATTTGAGTGTCTCAAAATACTTTATAGGTATACAAAATTTGTTTTTTTTTTGTTGTTGTTTTTTTGGAGGGGAGGGAAGTTTTGTGGTTGTGTTTTTCACATTTTGCTCACTTAGATACTTTGAAGACGAGTTTGAAATTATCATCTTTCCCACGTGGTCATACTATAGTCTGACAAGTTCACGGCAATTTGTCCTTCTTCCAAAAAAAAAAAAAAAAAAGCAAGAAAATCCACCATCCACAGGGGGATTTAGATTTAAAATGATGTGCCAAAGTGTTCATTCGACTTATTTCTATTTGGATACAATTAATTAAAATCCCAACTTTTCGCACATTTATTGAACTGTTGTAGATTAGTTTATGCGAGATACATTTCGTTCCATCATTTAGGATACCATTTAGTTAAATACCTGCAGATTAGGATTTAAAAAAAAACCTCGTGCAAGGCACGGTTCGCATTAAAGTGAGGCTGAAATCGACTTGAGCTTTCCCGGACGCTCGTCGCAATGCTCTTCGGGAGTTTGGATCTGGTGTCTGCGCTGGCCACGCTGGCCGCGTGCTTGGCGTCAGTGGCGCTCCTGATCGCCGTGTCTCAGCAGCTGTGGCAGCTTCGCTGGACCGCCACGCGGGACAAGAACTGCAAGTTGCCCATGCCAAAAGGCTCCATGGGCTTTCCTATCGTCGGCGAGACGTGCCACTGGTTGGTTCAGGTAAGCGCAACTCTTCTGCTGCGTTCTCATCTCATGTCCGCGCGCAACAGGCGCTCCACGCTTGCCTGGTCCATCGCGTTACCACAACTCTCTTCTTCATCCTCTCAGCTTCGTTTTACTGATAGCTCATATCAAATGATTATATTACTGATGCATTTGTATCAATCTCTATTAAACTTGTGTTTAGTAGTCAATCAGTCAGTAGGGGTGATTTAAGGTGATTTGAATGTACTATTAATTAGGCGTTTTATAGATTAGTGCATGCTATAGTGCCATGCTATAGTTTTTTTTTTAAATTATTATTACTGTAAAGCCTGGTTTCCGTTTCTCGTTATGCGTCGTTTGTTTTGTAAATCGGCGCAGAGACGCGCTGAGGATGCCCCAATAAAATCCACGCACGTGCGCAACTTGTCACAAGCGCTCCAGCAGTGCTCATGGACGTGCGCTCGATTCCCGCTCGCGTTTTCAGGATGATCGCTGCAGAGTTTGTCCAGGACAAGCCTTCCCTTCCATGCCATACGGTTAGGGGTCAGTCCACGTGGAATACAGTATTTCCCGCTGTTATGGGAGAAGCATGCTATTCCGAAAATGTGGTGTCTAATTACCGGCTTCCGACGCGCGCCAGGTCTCCGTCGCAATGACTCAGCGGAGCGTAAAGCAGAGGTGAGTTCTGGCACTGTTTAGTGATTTTACTACTCTAACCCCGTAAATCAAACGGGTGGAATTGTTGACTTTGAGCCGGGAAATCATCAAACTCGTCAGGCTTTGCCATGGCCGGGATACGTCGGTGCGTAATTGCGCTCCCGGTCCGCGTTTGGTTTCATCCCAGCATAACAGAGAAGCTTTAATGAGCCAGAGTCGGGGCTGTCTTGTGTAAACGAGAGCTGTGATGCCGTTCAGCACTACTGAGGTAGTCTGCGCTGCTGTAAAAGGGGGAATCCGAGTGAAGCAGCTGAGTGCCACGTTTCTGCGTTCAGCTGGGTGTTTTCCAGCGATGGCCAGCTGCCCGAGACCGCTGCAAAATAAGCAGCCATCAGAGCGTAAACGTTTAGCCCTATTGTTTGCCACTGAACAAAAAAGAAATGGAATAGTTTTGAAACATTTTTTTTCCTGCCAGAGAAAAGGCTAATTCTTGCGGTACAAGCGGCATTTGCTCCCATTTAAAGCTCAATGAAACAATTCCCCTTAAAAGTTCCACACTCATGAACACACACTTCGCTATTAAAAGTTGAACTGTTATTAAGTTGTAGGTGTTTCCTGCTTTTTAGTGGCTAAAATCTCCTTTCCAGTGTTTACCTCCAAAACCAGCTCCTCTGTGCGTAACACTCTCCAAAATTTGGCTGCAAAGGAAAAGAAAAAGCCCGTGAGCCGTATATTTAGTCAATCCGATTAAAATCCCTGTACACACGCCAGACTTTCGTCACGTTCAGTATTTTAGAGAGGAGCATTTTGTTCTGCACGAGGGATCCACCGTGCGCACGTGAGCCCCGACACGTTTTGGAGAGCTATTGAAAGTGTCGTGTTTCCTCACACAGCGCTGCAGTTATAGTTTCAGATTCAGACTCTCCGCGCAAAACTCCCATTCTCGACTCCCTTACGTTTGGCTCAACGCCATGTGCTACTATTAAAATAGAACACATACTATATAGTAGGCTTGGACTGACGTATACAGTATGTGGGTGCACGTGACCAGGTTTTGCAGATTTACACAATTTATGATATGATTTCATACTGTTGATATTTCAGCCCTATAGAGACATGTTTACTTGTGAAAAATCTCTCTCTCTCTCTCTCTCTCTCTCTCTCTCTCTCTCACACACACACACACACACACACACACACACACACACAGACCTGTGTATTTTTTGCTCTTTTTCTCCATGGAATGCAGATGAGATTTGGGCTCATAGCTGTTCAGCACAAAATATTCCATATTAAAATTGTCATGTGCACATGATACATTACACACTTCACATTATAGGCATTGAATTGAATAACTGTATAAAATGCATAAAAAGTCTTAATATGTGTGTATGTCCCATTGCTCTACACAAGGTGTTTGATGCGTGCCACAGAGCATGGTTATCAGAATTTCATTCTACATTGTGACCCTCACAGAAATGCTGTTGTTAATATTCAATCACACCTGTGACATAATCTTAATACAAAAAAAAACTTTTCTGTTCAAAAACTTCTACAAATGAATGGTTTTTAGTGATTACTGGTGAATTAATGTCAGTCTTTTCCCCATGGGTGAGCCCTGCTGCCATGATGCACAGGTCACACAGCGGGCACCGGCAAGCAGCCCTTTATGCCACTCGCCCAGCTCAGAAGCCCTCCTTCACCCTGACCCAGATCATTCTCGGTTCTGGAGGGGGCCACAAAGCCCTCCATTGATGGGGGGTGTGTCACACTGTTCTCAGCCCCCCTGATGGGATAAAGGACACAAGGCCCGGAGCCTGATCAGCATTCCTGGGACACACATAAACTCATACTCTCTGCATCTCGTTCATGCACTCCCACACTTTCCACAAAAAGAGCGGTACTCACTCAGTCAACCGTTACCTCCTTCACTCCTCTGCTCTCTCTCCCAGCTCATCCGGGATTACTGGGCATGAAACGAGAGTGAGTGGCAGCACCGCAGCATGGCCCCGCTTTCACCCCTGGAACGCACCACCAACCCTTCAAACAGCCTCTTGTCTTTGGGGTGGACTAGGAATGGGGGGGAGAGAAAGAAAGAAGCTGGTGGCAAGGGGCTTGGCAGCACCAGCAGGAGGTGGCAATCGGGAGGGTGAAAATGAGAATAAAAGAGGTCCTGGGGTGAACGCTCACACTGCACTGAACAACCATAATCTCTTTCCACATACTGTTTCCAGGTCAAAGGGGAACCCATTCTCCTGGCCCAGCCTTGTTGAGCCAGTTTTAGACTCTTTCTGGGCGAGTTCTGGCACCTGTTCAGAGTTCTCTTTTTTGGCGATTCCTACCTGTTACGCACCAGCCTGCCTTCGGCTCTGAATGCAAGACTTCCCATATCGCATTTCCATTACAGTAAGACCCCACGCTTTCTTTTAGCCCTTGGCCCACCCCAGCACCCGCTTTGGCAGTCGGGTGGAGGGGCTCTTTTGGGATGACGGATCGAAGAATAATGCGTCCTCCACTTCTCCCTCCTTTATCTACTTCCTCTAATCTTTCGCTCTCTTTCTCTCTGTCTATCTGTCTTATTCTCCCTCTCACATTATTTTTACCTCAATGGAGGCTCTCCAATGCACAGAGACATTCCAGCTGGCTATTTTAGTACATGGATATATTATGTGTATTTATAGTGAAGGTGCAGATTAGTATGGAGGACCCGCTATCCCACGCAATGTTGTTACATGCAACACTAAATCAATACAAATGGCAGCTTCTAGCCACTGAAACACATAATAATCTCCTGATGTATTGGGGAGAGAGAGAGACTGGATGTGGAGAATGGATGTTAAAAAAAATGAAGGGAAAGCCAGGGAGGTGGAGATAGATGGAGTCTACGTGAGCACTAATCTAAACAGGCATCACGTCTTTCAAATCCCTTTTGCTTTGTCTTTCATTCTCCTTTTCCTATGTGACCCTTTCCATGTCTTTCTGAAGTGCTTCAAATAGCATAGCAAAAAAAAAAAAAAGTCTTCTTCTCTATTCCTCAAACCCCCACAACCGCTAAGCAACCCGGCGTTTGGGTCACCCCCTTGCTGATCTGAATAAATATAATTAAAAGAGTTTTTGTGGTTGTAATAAAGGGGTCATTTGTATAACATTTCCACAGCCACACAAAGGCTACATTTATGGAGCGGGAGACTCGACCGGTGTCCAATTTACACAGAAATTTGTATTTTTAGTTTGTATTTTAGGCTGCACAGTGTGTGAAAGGGGCCAGTGGAAAAAAGTAGTCCCCTTTATTGCACCTCTTGTAAAATATCTGATAAATTTCTTTTCAAACATAAAAGAAACTATTGAGAACGTCGGGTTAACCTCTTCCTGACCAAGCCAGGTTAAACCAGAACAGACCTGTGTCCTGTGTTTGGGTATCCAGTATCCAGTGGGGCGTAGTTCATCTCTGGTTGTTCTTCCATCTATCCTCTTGTCTCTCGTTCCAAACACATTCCCAATCTGGCCATTTCCTCATTCTTCCTCTTTACCACCACTACCAAACCTTCATTCCTTTGAGTGAAGCATGGTTTAGGCTTTCCGCATAAATAAGCTTGACAGTCTAAGTACATGTGGGTTAAGAGGAGGAAACTGAAGAACAAAACCTAAACTCAGCGATGAAATTTTTCTTTTGCCTGTGAGCCTACTAACGTCATTCACTTCATCTTTTTTCCCCCCCTTTGCATTGGAAGAACGGGACCTGTACTGATCTTGTACTGATGCAACACTTATGCAAAATATTCAGGCCTGAGACAAGACAGTGTATGGGTGATCTTCATAAAAATGGAAAATATGTTGATACTGCTGCGTGTGTGTGCGTGTATGCACCAGAGGACCAGTGTACAACAGAGTGTGTGTGTATCTGAGTGAGTGAGAGTAAGAGAGAGAGAGAGAGAGTAAACTGCAGATTATTACCTCATTGCTTTTCCAGGGTGTGTGGCACTTTCGTGCGTCAGTCGCCCTTTTGGGGTTTTCCTTCTCTTTTTTTCTTGTTCTTTCTCTGCACGTCTGTGCTTCGGTGGCTTCGTGAGAAGGGGGCGGACATTTATCACCTTCTAGCCAAATGTCATCCGGGCTGACACACCCCACTCGCTTTCCCTCGACGTTTTGTTCATCAGTCTGCTCTTCTATTTCCAGAGAAGCGACTCATCCAGCATTTAAGCTGCAATCATTATGCAGCCCATTTTGCATTATCACTTTCTATCATTCATCGCATTGTTCTCAAACTCTTTCAGTCAGTCCATTATTATCTCCAGTGCACTTGACTTCTAACTGCCACTTTTCATTCTCTTTTTTCTTTGCCGCTAATGTGATATTTAATGAATAAACCTGGAATTGCTGCACTTTAAATGCGTGCATGCTCGTCACAGTGTCTCCACTTGGACATTACCATTGGATTTTAAGGTTTTTGATGTTGCTGTGAAATGCACCTTATGAGGCTTCTGTATTTGTGTACGTATGTAGGTGTGCGAGAGGGCTCGCATGCTGCGTGTGTGTGAAAGACCGCCTTGTCCTTACTCTATAGTGCTGCTCTGAAAACTGCTCCTTTCTTTCCCAGAGCACAGTCTAGAAGCTGACAGCAGTGTAGAAATGAACACGCACATACACACACAAGCATGGCCATACACTCATAGAGGGTGTGATGATGAGATTTAGGTGTCAGCAAGAGGCTGAATTGCTTCTCAGGAGAAAACAAATGTACACCCAAACACTCAGCTTTCACAACAAGGTGAAAGGTGCAACATTTTTGGACAAACTTGGACTTGTGTGTTTTTGCATGTACGTGAGTGCACTAGGGTTACCTAATGCCCTCACACTCAGTCGATATGTTCATGTCTCCATCACATTACCTTAACAACGGATGTGGTGTCTATCTAATCCTCACTGCGCACACACATTCTATTACATGCTATGTTCATACCCGGATTCAGACGTGCAGTCTTCCCGTCACTACATGCTCCAGAGGGCAAATGTCACACACCCAAAAATTATATTAGTCTTTCTGGTTAAAGACAGAGTAGGTGGCAATGATATCTCCCATTTATTCTCTTCAGCCTACCAAGACATTTGCTCCAGTTCAGCTAGTCATGATTTAAATCCGAGAGATCAGGTGAATCCTAGATTTCAGTTCTGTAAGTCTGACTTTACAGCTTGATGACTAAAAAGGAAAATATTTAAAAAGGTACTCATCATTATATAGGTGAACTAGAGGTGAATGGAAGAAGCATCATTTGTTCACCTTTGCACTGAGATCCCTTCTGAAAAGACCTGGAAATGATCGATACGCAAACCAGAGCTTCTTGTTTTAAGCAAAATCACAGATCATAATTGGTATTATTCTAAAAGTACTTATTCATTTACAATTCTTTGGTGAATTTCTCCCTCAGCACACATGGACAAATCCTATTTCCAGTACTAATACATCATCTTCTCTATCAACGTTACAGCTTTTGTTCATGTTGGAGCATACCTGGAACATCTTTAGGAATTCTGGATTTGGATTTTTCTCCAATGACAACTCTGGCACTGTGGCTTACCGACCCTTTTGGAGCATTTATTTGAAGCTGTTAATCAACTTATACTTACCACATGGCATATAAGAACATTTTAAATCTTCCATTAAAAACAAGGAACTTATATTTTGCATACAATAGAATACATCATTGACTGACTGACATGTGCGACAACCAAAAATGCTTTTCGGCTGCAAATTTTCCTGAAACAGATTGATAACATCTCCCCATCACATAAATAAACAGAACGTCCGAAACACTGGAATCATTCAAACAACTGTTTACTTGACCTTGAATATGATAAACACATAATTGTATGTTACTGTTGCCAAACATTCTTTGGAAAATATATTTTTCATGTCCGCCTGATAGTTTTACTTTTAAATTTAATCGTGTTATAATACCCACATAAACACATCCTCAAGTCAGCACTGCGGTGCCAGTGTACTGAGGTGAAGTGTATTCAGGCCAACCCTCTCTATCAGCCAAAGCAGGAAAAAGCCCTCCATGCAGCTAAAATTATCCGTTCGAAAGAAGCATCTGTGTGCTGCGTGCTATAAGCAACAGGTCACAAATCTTGCATTAAGGATCGAGGAGGGGGAAAAGGTTAGCAAACAGCTCCAACTAAGCTCCCTGCTGTTGAACCAGTATACGAGTGCGCATGTGTATGTGTACAAGATTGTGAGGTTACAGTGGGTCTTTATGTGCTTTGCAGAAGTCCTAAGGGCTGCAGTCAATTACTGTATATTATAAAGAACAAGAGGCTTAGGTACTAAGAACTCTATCATAGCTCCTTACTTCAGGGCTTTAGATAAACATTTTTAAAAAAAAGTTTGTCTAGCATGCAACTGTACATCATACTGCTGCTGCCAATTTAGGATCAGGAGGAATTTTTTTCTTGTTTGTTTTGTCCCATCTTTCACCAACCAACTTTTTTTCTGGATATTCATTGATTATTGTTCCCAGAGGATGTCAGTAATTATATGCAAAATATATATATTTTTTGCAAGGACAAGCAAACGCTGTATAATTCACATAATTCACGCTGTATAATTCACAGAAGAGATTTCTTCACAATGTGTACATGGTCATTTTATGCATGTTACACACTTCATATTAATATGATTGTTTTGAGCTTTATTATAACAATTTTTTCTAGGGTTGCGGTACACTGCATGCCCAATAACATGTATCTAGATTATACCTGTAGAAACTCGTACATGTTTCACAATGATTTTGATGAGATACAATAGAATCGATAGAAACCTTTCTATATGGATGTATATGTATATATGCCCAGCCTGTATAAATTACTGACATGAGATATTAGGATGTGAGACATGAATCCAAGAGATGCATTGTAATGACTGCATTACGTAACCTTCCCATGTAAAGCTAACCCAGACCAAATAGGGCTCGGGCTTGCCTGTGTGCCGGAATGTTCTGCTAAACATCACCGTAGCTGTCTGAGAAAGCTTTAATTGCACTGCGATTATTCCCCTCCGGCCGCACCCTGCACTGAGCATTAGCTATTACTCTGATTAGGAGGGTCATTCAAGCCAAATTGGCCCATAGCCATGAAGCTCATCTCTGTTTTACCTCCATATGAGTGCCACATTATAATCTGTCTATGTGAGATCCCACTAGACTAGTGGTCAGCTAAAACCTAATAACTACAAATACATGGATGTACAGTACACTAAGTTGCCAATTTGTCAATAACATAAAACAGGAAGAAAAAAAAACATGTAAATATGCCAGCTTTGAACATGACATGATATTTGGCACTAACTTTAACTTCTAAGATGTCTCAAATAGCTGTCCTAAAAATAAAAATCTGTGGGTTTACAAAACGTTACAAAAAAAAAAATGCCAGTGGACTTGCCACTAATGTGGGGTATCATTGAGATAATTGTGTTTATTGTAAAAAAAAAAAAATGCAGGATTGGGACTAGCAGTCTAATGGTGTGGGAAATGTTTGGTAGGGTGAAAGGACTGTTTGAAGCGAGACTACTCAACCATCTTATGTGCAGCAACTGTGCATTGCATTTCTATATGATGCATTTCATCCATCCATCTGTAGTCCAACTAGGGACCGTGAAGGCCAGTGGTGACCATTGTATTTATTCCTACTGTGGTAGAAACTCCGTTCAATACTCATATGCGCACACACACATTATGGCAAATTTGGAAACGCCAATTAGCCTAATCTGCATGTCTTTGGACTGTGGGACAACATTAAACTAGGTGGATATATTAAATAAACTGGTAATTTATGGTAGTCCAAATGTAATCCTGGAGACAGATTTGAATAACACTTTTAGAGTGATCTAAGCTATTACGTTTATTACTATTGCGTAGTTAATGAAGTAACCGGTACTTAATAAAATGTCCCCAGTAGGATCATGTTCCCAACACTGAGTTTATATAATAAGATTACAATGAACCTGGTTGGAGCTGGTCAAATATGAAGTTGAGCTGGGCTGATGTCAGTAGTGCCTCAGAGGGACATTTTGAACAGGATTATTCACGTAATGATAAAGAAACCAAGATGCAATGTGACCTCAGAGGTCAGTATGTGTGTGTTGTGGATCCTGATATGTTTATCAAGATCAGTAATTACTGGTTCGAAACCTTGACTGCCATTATTCAGGTATCCAGGGTTTCTTTGCTGAAATCCTACACCTGAGCAGAAAGTTTACAGGATGTATTGGATCAGCTCACTCACTGACACGAGTGCGCATTAGATCACTTCTCCCCTGTGATCTCAGGGGCTAAGCTAGAGCCCCTCACTGCTAATCGCTACAACTAATCTAATTACAGGACTGGACCTCTGCAACCTTGCAAAACAGAAACTAATGCACGGGGTAATCCTTTGGGGCTAACACTACTTTGCTCTAAGTAGGCATTAGTGCTAACGCCTCATCCGTGCTGTAATATCCTGCTAACGACAAAAGCCCTGGAGCTTATATTAAGAGAGGGAGGAAGAGGCCTATGAACCCTATCTGTATTAAGAGAACTTACTTAAGCTTATTTAGCACATTCCTGTGGAAACATACGTATATATAGTTGTCCCGTTTCAGGTTTTCCATACTGTTGAAATGGGAATTACATTGACGTTTTCTAGCTCGTACCATAACTAATGATTTTAGGCCACAGCTTGCAGAACTGAATGCTTTATGTTATTTGCAGTCTATTAATCAAGCAGAATTATTCTTAACTGTAATTTTTTCCCTTCTTTCATAAAGGGTGCAGGGTTCCATTCTTCGAGGAGGCAGAAGTATGGCAACGTGTTTAAAACGCACCTGCTGGGCCGTCCAGTGATCCGGGTGACCGGAGCTGAGAATGTGAGGAAGGTGCTGATGGGGGAACACAGCCTGGTGAGCGTGGATTGGCCCCAGAGCACCAGCACTCTTCTAGGACCCAACAGCCTTGCCAACTCCATTGGTGATATTCACCGCAAGAAGAGGAAGGTGAGATCTTTTTTTTGTTAACAAAACCACCCATATGCATACATACTGTGTGAACACATTGTCACACAAAGTTATCCAAGTTATGTTAACAATTGTAGGTTAGGTTACATCTAATACACAAAAACAAACACAATGGATGTAACTGAATATGAATACATTATCATGTATCCCAAACAGTTTAAAATTTCTAAAGCTTGGAAGGGCATACAGTTGGCACTAGACGCAGCACACAGTATATCAGTATCAGTATATCAGCTCATCATATAAAATATTAAGAACTTAAATAATAACTATGCAAATAGAATAGAAAATACAGAGCATACACATGTCAACTAAGGATCAATTATGAACAATTGGAAAATCTGTGATTTCTACAGATACATACACATTTCTATATTCTCTTGATGACACACACCCCTTGTTGGCTTCTATTCGGTGATAAAAGCTGTATTATACAGTGCTATAACAGTTAGTTCTGACTGAGCAATCTGATTAGATGAAAGGAATTCCATGAGTGGTGATAATGGACGTTGAAACCACTAAGATGTTTAACTATATATACCACTCTGCGTCTGCAGATAGTAGTACTATAGAGAAGGCCTCAAAGCAGAGTAGGATCTCTGGGACAAAGCCTGAAAAAAGGAGATAGTAGGCCAGATGGAGGCAGAAAAGTAAATTTTGTCTCCCTGTCTTTTCCCATTCCATTTTGGCTGTACATATCAGCTCACTTACAGAATATTATAAATCCTCTATTCTCCAGTCTGACCCATTGTTCAGGGCCAAAATTGCTCTTTTGCTACGTCTGATCCCATCCAGACTGACATCGGCTCGGGTTTCCCTCACACACCTGTCCCATTAAGGGGTCAGAGAAGTGTAATCAGTCTGCTTAATCCTGCCTGGGGCCTCATGCAAGCAGCACTAATGATCACTAATTAGTCGGCCCGCCTCAGACGCACAAAGACGGCCTTATCTACTCCGAGGCCTGTGGCAGGCTGGAGCCGTGCTTACCGCATTACACAGACTGCAGTGTCATATGTATACACATGCATGTTCAAATATGGGGCAAAATTTAATAATTGACTATTTATATACTTATATATGAGCTCAGATATATGCCATGGGCCTCAAAAGTTGACTAGTAATCAAATGCTGGTAGACATATTCCATCACCTTCCTGGACAAACGTGTCATTGATGAATTCCTTGCTTATGTCTCCATTATGTCTGTGATGGAAATTTCCCCCCTGAGCACATTTGGAAGCTGTTCTAGGATTTATGCCAATAAGACTCAGCTCTTGAACTAATCCATCACTAAAGCTACATGAGGAGAGCCTTGTGCTGGCCTGGGGCTTCTAACACTAAAACAACACTCACAACAATAACACAAACACGGGCCAGGGCAAAACCCTAATTCTTCCTGCTTCCCTAAGACCTCTGGGATAACTGGCCCCAGGCATTCTCTGGAAGCAAATCTGCTCCTGCAAATCCTGTGTAGAATTTAGTTAAAAATCGATGTTGATGATTTGAAGTCATTGGACATTTCCATACGATTTACACTGAAAAACAACTAAACCTAATGGCATTAAATGCAAATGACTTAAATGTTAAAATAAAGCAGAAAATTATCATCTTACGTTGCTTTGGACGTCTCTGCTGTGCCGTCTGCATTACCTTCTATCTCCTTCATCTGTTTTCATTGTACTTTTGGCACATTTTCAGGATATTTTCCAAGCAAGAGTGGGTACATAGAGGGGCACGCAGAAGAAATGTAGGTTTTAGTTCTCGTGTAGGAAGCTTATGAGGTGACATGAGGTGTCATTCAATCATTCATTTCAACAGTGAGGTGAAAAAGTGAAACTGTTGCATCTACTGCATTGGCCAGTAGAGGTCAGAGTCTTTTAATCCTACAGTTTCCAGACCTTTCAACAGATTTCCCCCTTCTGAATAAGGGATTGTGTTTTAGTTCTGAGAGTTAGAGGGGGAGGAGCATTGAGCGTAGCATAGTAAGAGTCAAAGAGACGTGGAGAGGGGGTGAGAAAAGAAGAAAGAAGAAAGAAGCCTTTACATTCTACTCGAACCAGCAGCTTCGAGCTGTTTCAAATAATTTAAGACATATGGAAATGATTAAGGTGGGGACGTTTCAGAAGGGGTGTGTGTGTGTGTGTCTGTCTGTCTGTGTATATATAGCCTATAAGCGAACACAAGAAGCCCCTCTTTTGTAATGAAGATGAAGTGGCTTGACTTTTCTCTAGCATAATATAGAGAAGCCCACAATCCTGTGCAGTGGCATTAGATGTATTTTACCTACATGTACTGTAGACGGCAGACACAGTGCTCGCCTCGAGAGAAAAGCAAAATTCTCATGTGCACTAATAAACATGGAATGTACTACTAAATAACAACAAATTACACATGTGCTCTGTAGTAAATAAAATGAGTTTTATCTGTGTTTATCATGTACTTGCCCTTATACAATCTTCCACACACTTTTACTTTAAAAAGAATTGATTATTGAGTAGATAATTTGGACAGTGATTGAATGCACAGTGACTGATGGTGCAATAAGGAGGGAGGGGAGTAATCAAGGTAAGCAGGGCATTTAGGAGAAATATTGAGTACCTAACTTTTCCACAGGCTGTTAGATCTACTGTGATCTCTAAATCTCAACAGCCATTATACATTAATTTAGAGCAAAGAATGAAAGAAATACATTTTGATTTGAAATCAGACCAGCAAACAAAGGCTGGATTTAAGAGAGTAAAGACTAAAGACAGAGCAAAATGCCATGCTGAATAGAGACAGTGAAAGAAAGTGAGAGATGGAAGGGAGGACCTAAGAGTTTTGTCACCAGGTCCAAGCCATCATCTTTACAACTCTGGAAAAGCTAGCCAGAGCCAAGGTATTTGGGGGTGAGATGGCATATAAAAAGTACTATTGTTAGTTGGCAGAGCTGGAGTTTTTAAGGGGGAACAGAGATGTTATTTCACCAAACAAACCCGTGCGAATGAGGCACATTTGAAATGCACTTTTGCAGCCAGGAAAATCTTACCTTCCCTGTTCACTCTCTCTCTTTGCTGATGGAGAGGGAAACTCTCTCTGTCCAGGTCACTATAACAGAGAGATGTTGAGAGGGAGGCAGTTAAAAGCGAAAAGGTCAAAAATAGTGGGAACTTATGAGTTAATGAGAATTTTCCATGTACCATGATGAAAGAAAAATAAACCAATGCTACAGCAGCTGTTGTGTGGCTTCAGTATAATATTTAGATGACATTTCTACTCTTAGTTTTTTTTTTAGCTTGTTCTCAGTTTCTTTTTTTTTTTTTTTGGCTCAGGGAAATTATGAAATTATGGGACATTAAGTTTTAAAAAGAGAATCCACATACAGTCTTTTGTTTTTATTTTAGACTAATAAGTGCTAATAAGTGTATTTAGGGTAGGACTGAACTGAAATGCCAACAGAATTGTCAGTCAAAGTGGGATAACCTAATTACATGCTTATCAGCGCCCGAACCAAAAACCAAATTTAGCTCATTAGTCGGACCCGTATTGTACAGATGAACATTACCGAGGCATACAGACTTGTCTCTTTATTCAATTTAAAGAGCATATATGAGTCTGTAATATACAAACTGAAATAAGAGTATTAACTGAATTAACCTTTCCTTTCTGGTTAGATCTTCGCTAAAGTCTTCAGCCATGAGGCCCTAGAGAGCTATTTGCCCAAGATCCAGCAGGTCATCCAGGAGACCCTACGTGTGTGGAGCTCCAACCCAAAGCCCATCAATGTGTACCGTGAGTCTCAGTACCTGTCCTTTCAGATGGCTATCCGAGTCCTCCTTGGTTTCCGCATTTCCGATGAAGAGATGCACTTCCTTTTCCACACCTTCCAGGATTTTGTGGACAATGTTTTTTCATTGCCCATTGACCTGCCATTCAGTGGCTACAGAAAGGTAAGGGGCTACAGCATCTCATAACTAAAACTTTTGTGAAAAAGTATCCATTATACTAAATTAGTAGTCCTTTATAAATACAATTTACATTTTGATGTCCTTGTGTAGGGAATTCGTGCGAGGGATACACTTCAGAAAGCCATAGAGAAAGCCATCAGAGAGAAGCCACTGTGTACACAAGGAAAGGATTATAGTGATGCCCTGGATGTGCTTCTGGAGAGTGCCAAAGAGAATGGGACAGAGCTCAGCATGCAGGAGCTTAAGGTTTGTATCCCCTCCTTGTTAACCCTCAGTTCCAGATGGAGCACACAATACTTCTTTTAGGCGTTCAAAGTAGCCAAAATTAGTGAGGTCATATATAAACTCCCCATTTTTGATCTCCATGTTCTGACACAAATGATAGGCAACAGCTGATTTCCTTGTTCTTCAGGCTTTTTTACCGGCCTGGGTTAGAGATCAGTCCTGCTCCCTTGTCAGAAAGGAGCAGACGGGTGGTTCCCTTAGGCCTGTCAACACTGGCTCACTAGCATACCATTTTAACAAATGAAAGCAAAAACCTGACCTGTGCAATATGGCTGCCAAGCCAAAGAGGAGAGTACAGTCCCACTCTCTTTTACAAAACATATTTAAAGAAGGGAAAGACACCAATATTGTGGTCATAGGGATTGCTGCATCATAGGCTATGTCTTTCTCAGAGGAGATTTTAATTACTGTGCTAATATTAGCAGTTCAACATATTGCCTGCAGGTCTTTTGTAAAATAATATATCTTACCTCTCTTTATCTGGTCTCCAGGAGTCCACTATTGAGTTGATCTTTGCTGCCTTTGCCACCACGGCCAGTGCCAGTACCTCCCTGGTCATGCAGTTACTGCGACACCCAGCGGTGTTGGAAAAGCTGCGTGAGGAGCTGCGCAACTGTGGCCTTTTGCATGATGGCTGCTTGTGCCAGGGTGAACTACGGCTTGACAACATCTGCAGCCTCAAATACCTGGACTGTGTCATCAAGGAGGTGTTGCGTCTCTATGCACCAGTTTCGGGGGGCTACCGCACCGCCATGCAGACCTTCGAGCTTGACGTAAGTTACTGAGAGGTCTTTCTGCAAATTATTAAAAATGAAATTAACTAATTAAAGGGAAAAAAGGCGGCTCTGTTATGCTGTTGTGATACACTTAGAATTGCCAAGAAATTATACACTAAAGTTGTTTTGGTGGCTCTACAATGGGCTAAGACAATTTACATTTATATGATTTAATTTAAATCATCTATCTGAATGCAGGATTCATTGATAGCATGTAAGACGGAGCATATGAGGATATGAGCATATTATGAAAGACACATCAAGATTAGCTTCTATAGTACAATATGTACCTTTTTTTTTTAAAATGTGCAAATTGTACAAGTAAAGTAGTCTTCTGAGATACAGTGGTCAGCATTTAATACAGATCCAGCTGTAAAATGTCCAATATTTGCTTTGTAGTGCAAAAAAATAAAGAAGCAGTCAAACTAAACAAGAATTTGATTCTCCTGGCAGCAATTCAAGATCACTTAAAAAGGAAACGGATGCGGGATATGAATGAAGAGTTTGCTTCCCACAGTGGTTCATTAATTTTAAGTTGATCTAAGTAACATTTAGTCTCACAAATTTCCAAATTCTTGCAAAATTTGGATGTGTGATCCAAGAAAAAAGAGGTCGGTTACATAGGTCTTTTACTTTGGTATTTTCTTCGCTATTTAATTCAGTGATTATGACTTTGTACTTTGTCCAGCTATATAATTACACAACCATAGGCATTTTCTCCTGACAGTCATAAACCATGCAAATTTACTGTTTTCCCATTCCAGAGCTAATAAAATGGCTGAGGTTTTCACACTTGTACATAAGAAGTTCTGACTGAGTCTAGTGCAATCCCCCCCCCCCCAAAAAATCACCAGTTACATCACCAACAACGATGGTAGTCAAAACTGACTTTATACCACATGGCAGTGTGAGCAATGCACCAGGCAGCAAGACAGACCATCTGTTTTATATGCATGGCAGTTTTTGAAAGAAAGATACTGTCTACACAGACAAACTGACATTTACTCGTTCACTTAATGTCCCTAGTTTCAGAAGGAAAAAAAAATGCACCAAGAACAGAGCAGCATTGATTGAAGGAGTGAGCTGTCCTTAAAGCATCAGTGCTGCAAAATTACTGTTGCTTGTTGTCTAGAGATTTATATATATATATATATATATACAGTACAGACCAAAAGTTTGGCTACACCTGCTCATTCAAAGAGTTTGACTTTGTATTATGGCAAGAAAAACGCAGCTAAGTAAAGAAAAATGAGTGGCCATAATTACTTTAAGAAATGAAGGTCAGTCAGTCCGAACAATTGGGAAAACTTTGAAAGTGTCCCCAAGTGCAGTCACAAAAATCATCAAGCGCTACAAAGAAACTGGCTCACATGCGGACCGCCCCAGGAAAGGAAGACCAAGAGTCACCTCTGCTGCGGAGGATAAGTTCATCCGAGTCACCAGCCTCAGAAATCGCAGGTTAACAGCAGCTCAGATCAGAGAGCAGGTCAATGCCACACAGAGTTCTAGCAGCAGACACATCTCTAGAACAACTGTTAAGAGGAGACTCTGTGAATCAGGCCTTCATGGTAGAATATCTGCTAGGAAACCACTGCTAAGGACAGGTAACAAGCAGAAGAGACTTGTTTGGGCTAAAGACAAAAAAGAACACAATAAAGAAAACTCTTTGAATGAGAAGGTGTGTCCAAACTTTTGGTCTGGACTGTATATATATATATATATATAT
This sequence comes from Clarias macrocephalus, assembly GCA_011419295.1. Taxonomy (NCBI): domain Eukaryota; kingdom Metazoa; phylum Chordata; class Actinopteri; order Siluriformes; family Clariidae; genus Clarias; species Clarias macrocephalus. The sequence continues at coordinate 23,973 of JAAGKR010001559.1, read as the reverse complement.
ATATATATATATATATAAGTATGCCCGCACATTGAGACTGAGCATGATAGGCAATTACCCACAATCCCACAGCGCGAAGAACCATTGGCTCAGTTGTGATCACGTGATGCTCGGCAGACAAAGTGATTACGTACTACAGCACTCGTATATTAAGATCTCGCGTGTTAAACGTATTAAAAAAAAATTTGCTCGTCAAAAAGCTCACAGACCAAGTTACTCGCAATCCAAGGTCGCACCATATGTATATATATATTCGGTTAAAACCTTGGATGACCACTTCTTTAAAGTGTACATATTAGAATATATTTACTTCATATGCTCACTTCTTTCCCTCTCATTCACAGGGTGTGCAAATTCCTAAGGGGTGGAGTGTCATGTACAGCATCCGAGACACACATGACACATCAGCCGTTTTTAAGGATGTTGCGGCCTTCGACCCTGATCGCTTCAGTGCAGAGCGCAGCGAGGATCGTGAGGGGCGTTTCCACTACCTGCCCTTTGGAGGCGGTGTGAGGTCATGCCTGGGGAAACAGCTGGCCACGCTTTTCCTTAAGCTGTTGGCTATAGAGTTGGCAGGGGGGAGCCGTTTTGAACTGGCCACGCGGACATTCCCACGTCTGATCTCTGTCCCTGTTGTCCACCCTACCGATGGCCTCCGAGTCAAGTTCTTTGGCCTGGACTCCAATCAGAACCAGATAATGTCTAAGACAGATGAGATGCTGGGTGCCACTGTGTGAAAGAAGAAAAGTGGATGAAAGGAATGAGAGAGTTATTTTTGACAGTTTTGGTTAATGTTTTTTTTTTTTTTAAAGGCAAAAATCTAGTGAGTTAAGAGAGACACTTCTCTTTGTCAGTTTCAGGATGTCACTTTTGTTTGCCAAAAATGTACAGTCTATCTTTTTCTATAAAATTTAAAAGAAAGGCATAATAATAATAATAATAATAATAATAATAATAATAATAATAATAATAATAGTAATAATAATAATAATAATAATAATAATAAAAACATAATCGTAATGCAAAGACCATTAAGCGATGCTAAGACCATTAAGTGATGCTGTGAGAAGGGGGGGGGGGGCACAAGATGAAAGAATGTTAAAAGGAGGACTGGAAGTTTCATTTAAAAAAAAAAAAAGAAGAATGCTGTGTCCAGCTATGTAGATATCACAGGGTATGGGCAAGTGTGTGCTCACAGTACCGTGAGGACATGAAGAATCATACTTTTTTTTTATAGCTTGAGGTATAGTACAGGGGTATTTTTAAGTGTGTGTGTGTGTGTGTGTGTGTGTGTGTGTATATGTGTGTGTGTGTGTGTATGTTTATTCGGAGGGGAGGGGTGGCTTCAGGCATTTAGGAATGTAGAAAACAGTGTAAGCTAGAAAGAATAAGAGGAGGATGTAATTACTCAGGTGTTAAAGTAGAATAGGAGGACTGTCTAGACTAACCCAATACTAGGTTGTTTCTGTTCCTGCACATAAGCGACAATTTATTATCATATTATTACTTCAACCAGCGTGTGAATGATTGGCTGTGTATGTGTGTCTGAGAGAATGAGAGCGAGAATGCAAGAGAATGTAAAAATGCTCAACCTGTGTGTTATTATAATTGTTGTAATTGTTTTGTGTGTGTGTTTTTTTTTTGTGTGTTTTTTTTTTCACTGATGTCACGTTGAATTCTCTCTGTGTTGTCTCTGTGATGTCAGGTGCATCGGGTGTATAAATGTCTGAATAGACATGAGACTCTCGAAACAAGCTATATTTTGGGGATGGAGAGAGTTCCAACTGCAAAGTGTAGATTCAGAAAAGATCACTACAGAACACAGAGTTTGCAGGTCACCATATTTGCTGCTTGAGAGTCAGGATGTTATTCACATGTCGGAGCAGAGCACTGTCTGGCCTCTGCTGAGAGGGACTGTTCTTTTTCCTGCTGCTCCACCTTGCAACACTATGATGCAAATGAAAAAAAGGTCAATGAAATGACTAAGAAATAAGATTTGCCGATCATCAGTGTTTTTTTTTTTTTTTTTTTTTTGTCAAATGGAACCTTCAATGCCACTTCACACGAACTATTTAAGTAAGTGACTCGCAGTGAGCTTGAGGGGCACTAGGACTTTTGGTGGAAAAAAAAAAAACCTATGGAAGACCATTATCACTTCTTTCACATCATGCGAAGGATTTTATTTTTTTGATAAAACATGCCACTGATCTTTCTATAATTAATAATTGAATGAAATGAAATTTAAATCTGCTGCTTAAAATGTACCGCTTTCTAACCGGGAGTAGATAGCTACGGTAGTGTGCAAGTGAAATTTGCTTGTTCTACATGCAAATGAGGTTTGTGTAGCCAAATAGGGATTGGGAAATCATTGCATTGTCTAATATTGTAATATTATTACTATTAATATTATTGTAATAAATATTATTTGAAGTGTTATTTTTGTTATATTTCAGAATAGAGTTTTAGTATAAATAAAGGTTGAATTGGTAAATATTGTTATATTTAGAACGACATGAATGGCAGTTATATTGTAAACAGTGTTTAAATGTTAATATGGTTTTATGTTATTGTAATTATTCTATTATCATTATTACCATCATTGCATTTAGTTAATATTAATAAACACAGAAGCACTTGTGGGGTATGTTTATATTGAGTGCCATGCGACTACATGTTGATTATTGAGTTCGTCTGTACATAATATTTTATTTTTTCTTTTTACAAATCCACATTTTAATTAGTTTAAATATGAATGTTTTATCTCCCTTTTCTTTTCTTTTTACAATGGTTCTTAAATGTACTTGGCAATTTTATAAACCCCTGTAATAAACTATAATGTGAAAAGCCACTACATGTGACTTTTAGTTGTTGTTGGAACTCACAATGGGTGGCATATCGGAACAGCGGGTAGCGTTAGCTTCTCATTGCTCCAGGGTCTCGTCTCTAGTTTGGTTCTAGGCTTGAGTTGCGTTACTGCCTGTGTGTCCATTTAGGTTTCCTTACACCTCCCAAAACATGCCAGTAGGATACTCTAAACTTCCAGTAGCCATGAATGACTTTGTGAATGTGTGCACGGTGCTCTGAAAAGTATTTCATCCAGCCTGCATTCCCACCCAAATCAATTACTCAATAAACTCTGGACTTACTGTGACCCTAAAACGTATACGGTGAGTACTAAAGATGAATTAGGAAAAATACTGATAATAGAAAATATTTTTTGCACAAATATATAACATATTTAGAAAATACAGAATCTGTTGCATCAACCAAAGAATGAAGTTCCCTGCAAAGTTTTTTTTTTTGCATGCAACACAAGTTTTTGATTATGATTAAACACAGTTCAGTTGTCAACCACAGTTATTTGTCATTGTCCCACATTAAGCGGAGACCACAGAACACTCTTTTGATGATCTGCGGTGAAACCTTGCCTTCAGTTAATGCTTGTTCTGTGACAAAGAAAGAAATGATAAATTATAGTCTGTTGCTTCCTTTCATGTTGCGTCATATTGGTGAACCAGGGTCATTCGTGCACATGAATGTACGTTTTTCAGCATATAGACTGTCTAAAGTCGAATGACATCATATTTCCTCCATAATGATCTGTTTAATCGTCACTGCAGGCACACACACACAAACACTGACTTCCTCTCCCTTTCAAGTGGAGCGGCACAGGGAACAGCCACAGAGCACAGTTCAGCACACAACAGCCAAATCCAATAGAAACAAGATGTGTCGGCTGGCACGTTCACATCAGTGTTGGTACACAGACATTGGTCATTGGAAAAAAACACACAGGCACAATTTGTTAAAATTCTCCGTTTTTCTTAGCACAGAACATACTACTAATTTCATGCCTTAGAGCTCCTCTAGACCTCTATGTTCTCTAGACCTCCTGTCTGGCAGTTCCAACCTCAGCAATTACCTTCTACCAATATGCTCACAATCTCTCCTCTGAACATGTCCAAACCACCTCATTATGGCCTCTCTGACTTTATCTTCAAAACATCTAACATGGGTTGTCCCACTGATTAACTCATTTTTGAACCTATCCATCCTTGTCACTCCCAAAGAGAACCATAACATCTTCATTTCTGCTACCTCCAACTCCGCCTCCTGGCTTTTCTTCAGTGCCACTGTCTCTAAGCCATAGAGCATCGCTGGTCTCACCACAGTCTTGTACGCCCCTTCCTTTCATTCTCTGATACCCTTTTATCATACAACACACTTGCTACTTTTCTCCACCCGTTCCAACCTGCCTGTACACGCCTCTTCACCTCCTTTCCACTCTCTCCGTTGCTGGACCGTTGACCCTAAGTACTTAAAGTCCTGCACCTTCTTTACCTCTGCTCCCTGTAGCCGTACTATTTCACTTAGGTTTCTCTCTTTCACACACATGTATTCTGTCTTGCTATGGCTAACTTTCATTCCTCTGCTTTCCAGAGCGTACCTCCACTTCTCTAGATTTTCCTCCACCTGTTTCCTGCTCTTGCTACGCACAATGTCATCTGCAAACATCATTGTCCACGGAGACTTCTGTCTTACCTCAGCTGTCATCTTGTCCATCACCATAGCAAACAAGAAGGGGCTCAGAGCCGATCTTTGATGCAGACCCACCTCAAGCTTAACCTCTTCTATCACACCTACGGCATACCTCACCACTGTCTTACAGCTCATTAATATCCTGCACCACTCTAACATACTTCTCTGCTACTCCAGACTTCCTCATACAATACCACAGCTCCTCTCCCGGCACCTTGTCATACGCTTTCTCTAAATCTACAAAACACAATGCAACTGCCAATTACATTCTTTGTACTTCTCCATCAGCATCCTCAAAGCAAATACTGCATCTGTTGTACTCTTTCTAGGCATGAAACCATAACAAACCTCTTCCATAACAAACCTCTTCCACTTCCAGTAGCTTCCACTACTCTTTCCCAAAGCTTTACTCCTCTGTAGTTGCCACAGATCCACATCCTTCCTATCTATATCTCTTTGCCTTGACAACCTGCACAGATCCACCTCTCCCTCCTTACTGTCCAATCTACCATACAAGTCCTCATATGCTCTTTGTTTGCTCTACCTTCACCTTACACTGCATCTCCCTGTACTCCTGTCTACTCTCTTCAGTCCGCTCAGTGTCCCACATCTTCTTAGCTAGCCTCTTTTTCTGTATACACTCCAGGCCTTTCTCGTTCCACCACCAAGTCTCTTTGTCCATTTTTCCTCATGATACACCAAGTACCCTCCTACCTGTCTCACTGATCACCTTAGCTGTAGTTGTTTTATAGAAATAAAATTGAATTGAAATTGTCCAGTCAACTGGAAGCACCTCCTGACAACCCATAGCCTGTTTCAACTCCTCCCTGAAAACTGCACAACATTCTTCCTTTTTAAACTTCCACCACTTTATCCTCTACTCTTCCTTTGTCCTCTTCACCATCCTCACCACCAGGGTCTTTTTACACACCACCATCCTTTGTTGTCTGGCTACACTCTCCCCTACCAATACTTTGCAGTCACTGATCTCCTTCAGATTACAACGTCGACACAAGATGTAGTCCATCTGAGTGCTCCTGCCTCCGCTCTTATATGTCACCCTATGTTCCTGTCTCTTCTGGAAGAAAGTATTTACTAGTGCCATTTTCATCCTCTTTGCAAGGTCCACCACCATCTGTCCTTCTACATTCCTGTCCTGAAGACCAAACCTGTCCAGCACATTTTCATCACCTCTGTTCCCTTCCCCAACATGTCTATTAAAATCTGCACCAATCACCACTCTCTTATCTTAATGGCCAGACATGGGACTGGCACAAGAAAGCACTGGGTTGTCCCCCCCTGTGGTTGCATGGACTATTATACTGTAAGTACTGTAAATGGTCAAAAAACAGGTGGGCCTAAAGGAGTGATTATGACCTCAAGAGGCCAAGGATTGACAGGAAGTAAACTATTGGAAGCTGTGTCCTAAATCTCAGATTTTAATCAGATTAATGATGATTATATACAGGTATATATTGATTCTGATTTAGTTTTACTGCACCATTTACTTTTACTTAAGTAGATTTGTGAAAAAGAAATACTACTCTTACTCCGCTACATTCGGCTCCATACTTTTCTAACCATTTATTCTACACATGCAGCCGGTAGATCTACCATATGACTGTTTCACCAATCAGACGCAGCAACAATAATCACATGACTCTGTTTAACCAATCAGCTGCAATATCAATGTGTCCTAATATGGATTTGTACAGGAGTTGTAGTAGCACTAACAGTGCTATTGACTCTGTGCAGTAGTCTAACAGTATAATAACAATCATTAATTGAAAACATTCAATTAAATTCAATTTTATTTGTATAGCGCTTTTAACAATGGTCATTGTTGCAAAGACGTATTACAGAATCAAAAGAAATTAGTATTATGTGAAAATTTTAATATGAAATGTGTGTATGAAATATGTATGAATCAAAATGATAAGATTGTCCTGAATTGTCCTTGATGAGCAAGCAAAAGGCGATGGTAGCAAGGAAAAACTTCCCTGAAATGACAATAGGAAGAATCCTTAAGAGGAACCAGACTTAACAAGGAAACCCACTCTAATTTGGGTGATAACAGTTAGCAGGAATTGTTTTGCAGTCATACTGTGTTAAGCAGCTATACGTTCAATATAACAGAAGACGTGTTTCAGTTAATATGGAATAATCTTTGTTATCAAGTAGAAAAAACTATAGGTGATTGCAGTACTGAGCTATTGAATGACAGCAGTCACATTTCCTTAAAGAACAGTTGTCTTCATCAGCTGAGGCCAAGACTGTCTTCATGGTAAAGTGGAACTGTCCCCAGTCACGACATGGATCCCAAGCAGGCCACAAGGATGAGTCAGACATTTCCAGAGCTCAGAGGGGGTCTGGATCACTGGGAGCTCAGGAGCGGCATGTGTAGTTTGACAGATAAATACAGGGAGAGGGAGAGAGAGCGAAGACAAGGAAAGAGAGATAACAGATAATAATTGTCACATTCACACATGTATAAGGTATATTTATTGCAAAGTGCAAGAAGGGACTCCGGCAGGACTAACTATAACTGCATAACTAAAAGAGAGTAGAGCCCTGGGAAGTAAAGCAACCAGTCACTCTACCATCAACAAACCTGTGTGATCAATAAGAGCGGGGAAGACAGCATCCAAACATACGAGTTCACCATAATACTCTACGTCCATGAGTCCACCAGATCTGCTCCTTTACCTAAGGCAAATCTATTCACAAAAATGCTTGGCTAAATGTAGGTTTTAGGTTTTCATTGAGACTGTATCTGTGTCCAGAACATTATTTGAAAGGCTATTCCATAACTTTGGGGCTTTGTAAGATAAAACTCTGCTCCCTGCTGTAGTTTTCATAAGACGTGGTAATGACATGCAGGCTTCATGCTTTTATTGAAGTACATAGGCATGGCGGATCGTAAAACGCTAGCAGTTTACACAGGTACTGTCGTGTAAGTTGTAAGGTACTAAGCTGTAGTTCTTTATAGGTCAATAGTAATATTTTATAATCAATGTAAAATTACACTGGAAGCCATTGCAGTGTGGATAAAATAGGGGTGTACAACAGACTGGTGGTGGCAAACAAGAACATGTCAATGCAATCTACGTGGCCAGTGTGAAGAGACTTTCTGAACGCACTCTATTATCTACATCAGCTTCAAATGAAAGCCTGGAATCTACAGTATGATCACACCATGGTTGTACTGTACATGATGAAACTGAAAGGTTATCCAGAGTTATTATGTGATCAGAAGGCTTATTTCTAGCTGAACGTGGTCCTACTACTAGTATTTTCTTACTGTAATTTGCAGCAGGGGTGAAAGTTGGTCTGAGTAGTGGGCATAAGATGAGACGGCGAAGCTGGGACACGTGGAATGTGGGATTGATCCACCGCATAGTATAGGGGAGCAAGATCTTAACAGCGCACGGATTGACAATCTGTATCTCCCAGGCAGCACTGGCAGGGAGACAACCCGGTAGAAGGCGAGACTAGAGAGTTGTGGACATATTCGACCCAGGGCAAGAATCTGCTCCAAGAGGTGACATCCCAGGAGGTCATGCACCTCAGCACGATCTTGAGAGTCTGGTTCTTCCTCTCTGTCTGCCCATTGGATTGTGGGTGAAATCCTGATGACAGACTAGGGGTGGCTCTGATGAGCTTACAGAATGCTTTCCAGAACTGAGAGGTGAACTGTGATCCACAATCAGTTCACCTCTTACATGTTTCAGTGTCAACTACAGTCATGATACAGGTGTGGCCATTGGAGGTGGGTAATCCTGTAACAAAATCCAGCAAAATGTCGGAACATGGAATCGGTAAAGGTCTGAGGAGGCCTGCAGGAGCGGTGTTGGTGTACTTGCACCTTACACAGACGTCGCATGCTGCCATAAATCTGGACACATCCTCCTTCAATGTTGGTCACCAAAAACATTGTTGGACTTGGGACAGGGTTCAAGCAGCACCAGGGTGGCAGGAGAGCTTGGAACTGCACCCCCATTGGACCTGAGATCTTAGGGTAAAGCGGAACAAAGAGACAATTTGGGGGTACATTACTGGGCCCTGGTTTGTGGGACAGAGCCTGCTTGACCTTGATTTCTATGTCTAGCTTGGCAGCTACAAGCAAGCAGGGAGAAGAGAGGATAGTGTCACAGGCGGTGGAGTCTTCGGTGAGCGAGAACTGTCTGGAGAAGGCATCTGGTTTGGAGCTCTTAGACCCAGGATGATAGGAGAGGGTGAAGTTAAACCTGGTATAGAACAGCGACCACTGAGCCTGGCGGGAGTTGAGCCTCTTGGCGCCTCGTAGGAACTCCAGGTTCTTGTGGTCGATCCAAACCCGGAACAGAGCCTCCGACCCCTCTAACCAATGTCTCCATTCCTCCAGGGCCAGCTTGATGGCTAGGAGCTCTCGCTCACCGATTCCATAGTTTGCTTCAGCAGGGTTTAAGAGGTGTGAAAAGAAGGAGCAGAGATGTAGTTTATTGTCATGAGTGGACCTCTGGGAAAGTACACCTCCTACCTCTGTGCTGGAGGCGTCAACTTCTATGACAAACTGACGTGACAGATCTGGCGTGATGAGGATTGGGGCAGATGTGAACCATTTCTTGAGCTTCAAGAAGGCTTTCTCAGTTTCCTGATTCCAACAGAACCGTGTTTTGGGAGAGGTCACGGCTGTTAGCTCCGGAGTTTGTAAATTTCAGGAACCTCTGAAGTTCCTGTCGTGAGGTGGGTGTGGGCCAGTCTGTAACTGCTTGAAGTTTGGCGGGCTCCATCTGGATGCTTGAAGGGCCTATGACGAACCCGAGAAACGTGGTTGATGCAGTGAAACTTGCATTTCTCAGTTTTGATGAACAAATTGTTCTCCAAGAGTCTTTGCAGTACATGACGCACATGACACATCTTTCAGATCCCGGGAAAATATCAAGATATCATCTAGACAGACGGACACAGACAAGTTAAGAAAATCCCTGATAACGTTGTTGATTAGAATACGGTCTGAGACCTAGGTGGGACTGCTGTTCATGGATGAGGAAGACGGGGAGTAGGCGACGCTGGTCTGGGAGTCTTTTTGAAGTCGCACCCTCTAGCGCTCTGAGTTGCACTAGAGCGTTCCTCCTCTTTACTGGACAAAACTTGAGGGTGGTCTGAACTTCCGCAGTAGAAATAAACCTCCTCCACTCCGCGATGTCATTGCTCCTCAGGGGAGATGTGGGTCCTGCCCAATTGCATGGTCTCTTCCTGTTCGTGGGCTTGTGGTCTTGGGGTGACTTTAATTGGTGATGTCCTGGCTGATCTCCGGAGACGAAGACATGAATCCACTCGGCCAGCCAGATCCATGAGCTCCTGGAGCGAGGAGGGGGGTTCCTGGGAGACTAGTTGGTCTTTAAGTGCTTCAGACAGACCCTCAAAAAACATGTCGCTCAGTGCTCGTTCATTCCATCCACTTGAGAGAACCAGTGTCTGGAACTCCATGGCGTAGTCTTAGGCTGAGCGGGAACCTTCGCGGAGATTCAATAGCTTGAGTTCAGCTTCTCTGCCGTGACATGAGCGATCAAATACCCTTCTCATCTCCTTCGAAAAATACTAAAATTTTGAGTAACAAGGGTCATGGGCCTCCCAGAGTGCCGTGCTCCACTCTCTGGCTCTCCCTGAGAGGAGCGTGATCACATATGCGACCTTGGAGCGTTCAGAAGTGAAAGGGGAGGTCTTTAGCTCAAAAATCAATGAGCACTGAGAGCGGCAGGTGCCTGGATCAAAACCGGGAAATTAAATAGTGAAACGACAATCCAAAAACGAGAGACGAGAGACATGAAAACGAGAAAACAAAATGGACTTGGCAACGTGAAGGCAAGAAAACAAAACGTGAGAAAATATGGAGAGAGAGTGACAACGTGGGAAAAAAACGGGGCAGACAGGGCATAAATCATGACACTTCCCTTTTATGTCATATTGCTTAGATATCATTAATATGATATAATCAGTGGTTGACTTTATGCTTACTATATATGTGTATTTGGCCCTAATGACAATTAGTTCAGGGCCCCCTGCAGTACCACCCCCCACCAGGTGGTTTATATGTTGTGGCTGATCTGTGTGTGTGTGTGTGTGTGTGTGTGTGTGTGTGTGTGTGTGTGTGTGTGTGTGTGTGTGTGTAGCATAACTCTTGCTCTCTTGATAGTTTTAGGCATATATAATTATTTCACTCACTGTCCACTTTTAAACACAATCACTCATCTCTACATCAGTCTCATTATACACAATTCTCCACAGTGACTCCACTTGCTCTACGCTTCTTATCAGTTCATATATAGAACAATGGACTCCTTTCAGCTTCCATCCCCCACAAACCTCCACCTCCAAGCCAGGAATTCTGATTTCCGACCGCAGTGTCTGGGAGTGTGCCTGGGAGCAGATATTTGGACAACGTGGAGATGAGTTTAGGGTGATTGGATTCTTTCATTGTTCTCTGAGGAAACTGCTCAATAAGGGAGCCACAGTCCCTGCTGGCCCTCGACCTCTCAGAGCCAGTAAGTCCCTCATCCCCACAAAATTCTTGAGGAGGTTTCAACTGTTTGTATTTCTGCTGCAGACATTTTGCCAATTTTCCTCAATTAGGCACACAAAGGTTTCATTGAGTAGATATAGAGATCCTTGGGCATGCTAGCCTCATGCTTTTAAGTGCTGAGCTATGATGAGGAAATAATGTAGTGTTTTGTTATTCATGGATGTATCATTTGAAATGAGATATATCCAGGCAAAGAGTGTTTTTTTCTTTAGGGGCGGGAGGATCAGTCACAAAATAAGCTGATTTTTTGCATCAAATTAACTGTGTTTAAAAAACAAATGTGTCTTACAAACACTGTTTTACAAAAGCAAAATCAGCAACATCAAATTTCTGATATGGTTGAGTCTTGAAAAAAGCTGGCTCTAGAAAAAAAATTGCTAAACTGTTGATAATGTTAAAACCCTTTTATTGCTTTACTTAATAGTATGATAGTATGATAAAATTATAGTGTTTTTGTGTGTTCATCATGAAATAATCTATAATCTCCCAGTTTTGCAGTTGCTCATTAGGGCACCACTGATGTGAACAACTTTGGTTTGCCAATGATATACTAATATTGGAACATGCATCATCACAAAGCCTTAGCAATGCATGTTTTCAATCTGGACATAATTGCTACAAGCTGATGTGGGCTTTAAGCCTTTAGCTGTAGAGGCAGATGAGAGTGTTGACAAGACTTTAAGATGTGAGTCCATGTTTGAACCAAGTCTGAACTACAGCCATTCCCTGAGGAAGTACTATAAAGGTAAATGTGGTTCCATAAGTATGGAAGAACTCTTTCCCATGTAGCACTGCATTGCAGTCCAGCAAGTTTCCCTAAACTAGTATAGAAAATAAGACCATTTGCATAATGCTCTTACTGAATATTACTCAGCTGATTCACAAAAGCTCTGACTCTTCAAATATTCAGGATGTCTATTTGAAAGTTTTAAGTGTGCAGAACCTGCAGGACTAATGTGGATATAAAGAACACTATGACACTAATCAACGTGCTTCTTAGACATTGATAAAAATAATTCTGCTTCACTTTCTTTTCTCGCTAAATTCACAATCCTCCCATTGTACTGCAGATCTGGCAGACAAAATGCACAGCCTCTTTCTCCTGATTGTGTTCTGACAGTAAGTGGGCTTGAGTCTGTGTATAAATGTGCGTGTATGTGGGTGTGTGTTCATGTATGTGTATATGTGTTCCATGTTGTTTATGAACAAAATCTTTCAGAGGAAAGGAAGCAGAGTTCTGTTAATCGCTTGTGGTTTGCTTCTTAAAAAATGATTCAATCTGGGATCGTTTTGGGGATTAATAGTTGGATACCAGCTACATGATTCATAAACACTCACCAGGAAAGACTTGGACACAAAACCCCTGAGAAATCATATCACATCTTCACAATGAATTATTTTTTCTTTTTTGCCAAGTACATGGTGAACATTGTGTTACTGACAAATGTGGCTAAATGTGTCATAATAATCCAAATTTTATTCATAGACAAAGAAAATGAACCTGTTTACTATACCTGGCATTGTCAACTGGCATTGTCCTTTTGAGAGTTCGATTCTCGCCTTAGGTCTGTGTACGAGGAGTTTGCTTGACAGTACCCGTGTTTGGTGGGTTTCCTCCAGGTACTCCATTCAAAGAGATGCAGGTTAGCCTAATTGACATTCCCAAAATTGCCAAGGAATAGGCTTCAGGCACCCATGACCCTGTACCAAAAAATAAAGTTGAACGAATGAATGAATGAATGAATGTCTGCCTTACAAATAAAATAATAACATTTTGTTTTCTAAAATTTACTGATTTTCTAACTGGGACAAATTAAACATTTTTTTATTAAAAAGTTTCCCCCCAGATTTAATATTTTATTTCTCTAGAGCACTGGCTGTTTTCACTCACACTCCATAAAAAAACTGCAGAGCTGGGGTACAGGTTTCCTTCTCAGACCTGGCACATCGCACATTTTGCACTGTCTCAACAATTTATCATTTTATCACCATACTGTTACTGTCACTCAGCCAGTTCATTTTATCTTTAATTCTCCTACTTCCCACGCTTTTGCAAATGTGCTCTTTAAATGTTTGTAGCTTTAAATGAACTGCCCACAAAACACCCCTTTGAGGAAGTGCATTTTCTTTGCAAATCAGAAAGCATGGACTATGAGATGTCCATGTTCATTTTCAGGCTTTTCTTATCTGTATTTCTGACAAACAAATAATCATTATGTCATTTTAATTATTTAGTGATATGAATGTTAAAACAGAGCTAATGACTTACATAACCTTCCCTAAGACCTTAAATAGTCTAGATGTCTAGATCAGTGGTTAACTTGTTTAAGCCCCTGCCAATACAAAAATGGAAAAAGGACAAACAGCAGAAATGTTTTTTTTTTTGTCATGCTGTTTGTACTTTTATGCAGACAGGAGACCCATCTGACTGTCTAAAAATGAATAAAGGTGAGTGTTGTAATAGGTCCCCTTTAACAAACTGGACATCTTCCAGTAGGAAAGTTGTACTACTGATGTCACCTTTCTCACTCTCTTAGGGACTTTAACATCCGCACTGACAAGTTCCAGTCCTCCTGCCTTGTCTCTTTTTTTGCCCGTTTCAACCTGACATTCAACAGCAGCACCCCATCATACAAGGGAGGAAATGTCCTGCACCTGGTTTTAGCTGACCCTCCTCAGCAGTTAACATCTAGGCACTCCATTCCATCTTCTAGATCAACACTTTGTATCCATCACAACTTGAATTCAAACTCTTCTTCCTGGATGCCAGCATCATTTTCTTTCTACCTTAAAATTTAAATCAGCCAACAATACTACATTGTCCATTGACCTCTTTTGTCCTTTATCTTCTAACCCTAACCCTAACCCTAACCCTAACCCTTCAGAACTCTCATAGGACCCTGTAATTTTTTCAATTCTTTTTATCTATGCCCATGTTTTGCCCATTACCTTTTTAACCTAAAGTAATATAAAATTCTATAAAGTTGCTTTGTGGCCAATATGTCGATTCTTAAAAGTGCTACATAATAAAATGAAATTAGTCCTTCATAACATCACAATCAGAAATCTATTTATCTTACCAAGAACAACCTCCAAGATCCTATCATGTAGCTGTTACTGAGGTTACTGAGAAATTAGTCAGATTGTTGTATGATGACATCCCTCTTGACCTTTCAGCCGCCAATCCACGTGGCTGTAAATAAAAGAAGGTATCAACAAAGGTTTCTAGATCTACAGATCAAGTTGCTCTTGCCTTATGTCTTCCCATAGATGCCTAAAAACCTGGCAGTAGAATTTGTTATTGATACAGTAGTCTGGCCGCAGGGAATGAATTTTTGATAGACAAAGAATGGCACAAATTTTTGGGGGTTGAGCTTGTCGAAGGTCTTCCTGATCTCTCGTTGTCCTGATCTGAACAGTGTTGTTCTTCTGCTCTTGAAGTGTATGTGCCACTCAAAATATCTCGAACGATTCATTGAAGCATAGCCTAAAATCACCAGATCATGTTTAATATCTCTGTGGCAGATTTGCCCAGTTTCACGTTTACTTTTTAACTTCCTGTGCACGATGAAATAGCAGATGTGGTAACGCATGTGGTCAGAATAGCAACAGTTGCACAGCTCCTGATGTTCACAGGACAATGTCTTTTGGCACACTGACTTATGCAGTTACCTTATATCTGGTGGCAAGGAGAGGATCTCTCCGAGTGGTCATATTCCCATATCGATTTTCAGTGTTATAGAGTTCAGTTCTTTTAATTCTATGTTTATTTTGCAAAAGATATTATAAAAATAATCTGATCATAGTGGGTCTCAGTATTGGACAAATATAACCTCAGAAGAACAACAACATGTATCTGTGCCATCATTTATTGAACAAAAATGAAGCCAAAAAGGAAAAAGGTAATACTAGGTACCCTCCTGATTCAATATCTTGTAGATCCACCTTTAGAAACAATAACTTGAAGTAATCATTATTTTAATGACTTTATCAGTCTCTCACCACATTTTGGTCCATTGTTCTTTACCACATTGCTTCAGTTCATTGAGTTTATGGGCCATTTGCTTATGCACAGTTCTTATATTTTTCTGCCATTGTACAGATGTACAGTGGGTATAGAAAAGAATCACCCTTGTGTTAGTACACACCTGCTGATGATAATCAAGGCTTGATTGTTAGCAGGACCTGGCTGCACCTTACACTTTCAAATCCTGTGGAAGTAGCAAAGGAGTACTTAGCATTGCCTACATGTTTTTTCTTTTAGGCTTCATTTTTGTTAAATAAATAATGGCACCATGAAAAAAGTTATATGTTGTTGTTTGTCTGAAGTTGTATTTGCACAAAGACCTGGTTCGATTAGATGATTTTTATAATGTTTTGACACAAAAACAAAGAATTAAAAAAAGGGCATTAATTTTTTCACAGGACTGTAGAATATAAATAGTACCAGTCAAGTTAATTTTTTTCTGTGTATTTTATTTTTGTTTTTCAAATTGTATATTAATTCTGAAGAAATTGAAATTATGAAAGAACAAATACGGAATTATGTAGTCAACAAAAATTTGTTAAATAAACCAGAATATGTCTTATATTTTTTATCCTTTAAAGTAGTCACCTTTTGCTTTGATGAAAGCTTGATAGTCATGAGGCAGTCAGCCTCATGAGGTAGTCACCCGGAATGGTTTTCCAACAATTTTGAAGAAGTTCCGAGAGGTGTTGATTATTTGTTGGCTGCTTTTCCTTCATTCCACAGTCCAAATCATTCAAAACTATCTCAGTTGGATTCTGATCGAGTGATTGTGCAGACTAGGTCATCTGATACAGCACCCCATCTCTCTCCTTCTTAGAGGTGTGATTAGAGCTTTAAGTTAAGTAGGTGCTGGGATGATTTTAGCCTTGTACACAAGCACCAGTGTTTGAAATTTGATGCCAGCAGTTACAGGAAGTCAGTGGAGTGACCGGAGAAGTGGGGTGGTGTGGGAGAATTTTTTGGAACTTTTGAACTTGAAGTTGAACTTTGTTAAAGGTGGGTGTCCCGTTACATCTGGTGTAAAACTAACACAGCATTTCATAAAAAGAACATTATACCAACCGTCAAACATGGTGGTGGTAGTGTGATGGTCTGGGGCTGCTTTGCAGTTTCAGGACCTGAATAACTTGCCTTAATTGATGGAACCATGAATTCTGCACTCTACCAGAAAATCCTGAAGGAGGATGTCCAGCCATCAGTTTGTGATCTCTAGCTCAAGTGCACTTGGGTTAAGCATGCTTTTGAAAAGCTCAGAAAAAAAAGTCAAGATTTATTCAAAGTCTGGACTTATGATGTGATGCTGCGGCATGACATTAACTCTTCATGCTCAAAAACCCTCCAATGTGGTTGAATTATACAATTCTGCAAAGAGGAGATTGATGCCTGATGTCACACACTTGATTGCAGTTGTTGCCACCAAAATAATTTTTTCACATAGGACCAGGTGGGTTTGGACAGCTATTTTTCCTTAATAAACGAAATAATCATATAAAAACTGCATTTTGTAATTACACTGGTTATCCTTGTGTAATATTAAAAGTGATCTGTATCATTTAAGTGTGACAAATACTCACTCCCACTAACTCACTCATTGTCTTCACCACTTTATCCCTAGAGCCTATCCCATCGCAGTGCACACACATTCACACACAATCACATACTCTTTCAGACACTACGGGCAATTTTGGGGTAAGCCAGTTAGCCTAATTTGCATGTATTTGGACTGTGTGAGGAAACCAGGAAAAACCCACCAAGCACGGTAATCAAACCAGGACCCTGGAAGTGCAAGGTTCCAGAGTTGGCTTGGACCTCTCACCAGAGATCAGTCAGCCGTTTTCTTCAACCCATTAACCATGGAGAATGCAAAATAGAATTGAGACCATTGGCCTTTGTAAATGATCACTGATGACACAACAAGGCTGACTTGCTTTCCTTTTCCATTATGGTTATTCTCTCTCACAAACCCACACACTACTTCTAAAATACAGTAATGTGCCTACCTCAACTGTATACTCTCTCTCTCTCTCTCTCTCTCTCTCTCTCTCTCTCTCTCTCTCTCTCTTTCTCTCACTCACAAACACACAGTCCAGATATTTAAATGTGGTTGTTTATCCATAAATAATAATAAAAGCAATAAATTAAAAGCACAAATGATAAAACTTAATTCTTATTTCCTCTTCCACTGCTTACTTTAAGACACACACAGACACGTTCATATGCAACTCAATCAGCTGCAATGAAAATGAAATGAAAATGCTACTCTGGGTTCATAAGTTCATGTTTAGTAGCATCAAGTCAGGTCACGGTCCAAACCAAAATCAGCAAAGATTTCTGGAAAAGTTCAACACAAATAAACATCAGATGTTCATACCTCTTCTGCTCCCTCTCATCCTCGTAATGATGACTGGATATGTAAAGATTTGCTATCAACAAGAGACAGGATTCCCAGAATAAAGGGAACAAACAGTTATGAGCTAGAAGTTCAGACATGTTTCTGGACAGACACTAAGGAGGTGTCACTAATCTGAACTAGAGGTGAGGGGCAGCCAAACTCTCCTCTGCTTGTGTTTTCATAGACTCTCTACACAGCTCTGGGAACATGCTAGGCTAATTAGTGTTTCACCTTTTCCTTTTCTCAGACAAAAGGCCCTTTCACACAGCCTGTTCAAGGGAGGACTGTTCATTATGCCTCTCTGTTCTGTGTGAAAGGTTGGTGTGGTTGCATCTCAAGCCTGCAGTGGAGGTAGACATAGAGATGAAATGTACATATACATGTTAATGGAAGAGTTAGCATACAGGCAGTGGCACAGGGGGAGTAGTGGCTCAATGTGTTAAGGCTCTGAGCTCCAGCTCCACAAGATTGTTGCTATTGGGCCCTTGAGCAAGGTTTTTAACTCTGTCTACTCCAGGGGTGCCGTTTATAGTGGCTGACTTGCTGGTTTGTCCCCAGCCTACTAACATCCATCCATCTAGGAACCTCTGTAGTCCAATTAGGGACTGTGGAAGCCAATGGTAACCATTTTTACAACCGTTGTGGGGCCTCATTCACCCATGCATTCACACACTATGGGCAATTTGGGAACACCAGGTAGCCTAACCTGCATGTCTTTGGATTGTGGGAGGAAACCACAGCACAGACCCCAAGGCGGGAATCAAACCCGAACCCTCGAGGTGCAAAAGCAACAGGGCTAAAACCTAATAACAAGAAGCTGGATTTGCAAAGATTAAAAGATTTCACTGTGCAGTAATGTACTGTACTGTATGTGTGATTAATAAACAAAGGCTTGCTGAACAAGGGGACAGTTTAAGACATGGGATAGGTGTGACTTAGGAGATAAACACAAACATGCTCAGTCTCAGCTACATACAGGAAAAAAAATTAACGAATGCACCAGTGAGAAATAGCAGGGAACTGGGAGACAGTGATTCAACCACCATTATTGTTTTGAAAGAAACATTATGCAGGCTATTTCTGACAGCATATGGTATACATCACACTAGATGGCGACGCTGTTGGATTACACATCACACCTCTTCTCAGTCTGGAACGCAAGCACGCATGTTGAAAGCACACATTTATTTTTAAATGAGAATTGCCAAAGGCGGTTGAAGTTCATGTTGAGGGGTCTTCTTAATGGCCTAATAACATGATCTCTGTTTATATATAATCTAAAATGTATACACCTCAAGAAACATTAACTAACACATACTAATTGTTGTAATACATAAGCAAACAATTGCTCATCTAATCAATAGGTCAAATGGTGCCCACAATGACATACTTCATTCAACATTTGCAATTTAGCTGACATTAATTATCAAGAATTATCATTCTTCAGTATTAAGAATTGGAGGTCAGAGTCTGTAATTTATCAACAATTCAAATAAAATGAATGATTTTATTGCTGTCCATGCACATGGACTGTATTTTAAATCATATTCTTGGATTAAGTTTTATTTAAATAACTTTTAATTTTAATAATTTGCTAATGACATACTGTGAATGGTTTAGTAATGGTATACAATCAATAATATCAGTTAAGGGAATCAAAATGTAACATATTACCCCTAAGTGCTTGTCTAACCCTATAGGAAAAGCAAGCTTTACCCTTCAGACCAAGTACTGCAGTTAATAACAACTTTGTTTTGCTTTTAAAATAATAGAAAACTTTAAATGAAAAAGTTAGCACATTTAAATGAAAAGCTACAAAGATTATTTTTTTGATTGTTACCAGTGAAGTTAGTCATCACACCTTATGTTTTTCCCACATAAAGTCAATTAAAATTCTCATTAAAATTGCAAATTTCACACAACATCTGGCTGATTATTATCCTGCTTCAGGATCAATGCTCCAAATTTGAATCAAATCAATTGAGACATGGCTTTATTTTTGGCACATTATCAACACAATAGGATAAATCTATAGCAATGGTGACAGTAAATATTTCTAATGCAGGCTTGAAAAACATTATTAACCACTAAATGAATGTCGAGTTTAAGTTTATTAATCTCTAACAAATGTAGAGCCTAGTGCTAATTTATATGCCAACGCTACTTTGCATTTGATTGAACCCTTCACGTTGTCCAGTGGCACCTCCTACATTTCTTTTGGTAAGTTAAACTACAGCATTAAACTAGCTGTTTAACTAAAGTGGTGCATAGTAGACAGCGAGATGGTGGTTTGACACATACAATGTGGCTGTATCAGTTTTTTTCTTGTACTAGAGCGTAAACCTGTTTTTTTTTTATGTAAAATTGGTCATTTTTAACATGGGGATCTATGGGGGTTGACTCACTTTTGGAGCCAGCTCCCAGTAGAATTTAAAGCAACTTCACATTTTGGCACTTCCATGTTGGCTTAATTTTTCAGAATCGGATACTGCCCTTTGCATAAAAAGTTACAAAAAGGGGTAAATAGTTACTGTAACTTGCATTTAAAGCTTTGGACACCAAAACTGCTCATTTTGAAATACCACTCAGATCATGCCAAAATGCATGATCTGAGTGCTATTTCAGTTAGAAGATTAACAGACCTATTTTGGGAACCTCTAAAACCTATGATAAATTGCTAAAGCGGAATATACTATGTGACCTTTAACTTAGATTTTTTTTAAATCAAAAAGCTACAAATCCCTCGGGGAAATTAAGAGGCAAACACATATCTTAAAACTGTTACTAGTTAAAAAATATTAGAATGAAAAACAATCAGCTGCCCTAAAGGATTAATAAACCACAGTCACTATGTGCATATCAAGTCCTCTGTGTATGAAAGCATGATTAAAAGAGACTTCAAAAAGTCTAGCCAAAGTGAATAGTCAATAAGTCTGGAGTCTAGCCTGGGGTCTGCTCTTTCGAAAAACAATCTGATGACTCATTCCAGGCCTCTGGCATTAATAGTGGTACTGAATGTTAAAAATAAACTCTCCTGGGCTTATGGAATGTGATTTTTGAATACAGTTTTAAATTCAGCATTGCGGCCTTGGCTGAATTAAGTTTTAATTTATGTGGTTGCCTCCTTCGCTGATAGGTGTCTTTAAATGACAAGCTCTTTTCCCCGTTCTGGAAACACATGTTTTATATGAATGAAGTTATGAAATATTCTGTGGTTTTGAGAGGGAGCAAAACTATTGTTGAGATGAAGGAGTGAAATGAATGCTGGGTCTACATGTTACAAATTGAAAAATGAGTAGACAGGAGGATGAGAGGAGGAAGATGAAAGATAAGATTAGTAGGAAAGGCAGAAAAAGATGGCAAAAGAAAACAAGAGAGGATGCAGACAAATTGTAATATAAAAGAATAACAACAGATTGAGGGAGGCATGGATATGGGATATGGAAGGGAACAAAGAAGCGGAAGGCATAGAAATTACATCCAGCCACGTCAGTAAATGTCAATCTGAATCTTTTTATTGGCTTCATATTTGGGTACAAGCAATACATCAATGTGGATCTGTAGGGAGCTGCCATGCCGACCAAACAAAAAAAGATGCTTTTGTGAAGAGCAAGGCAAGGAGGAGGAGGTGAATTGTGTGTTAACCTGAGAAAGCGCTTTTGATCTTTTCTGGGCTCCTGATGCTGGAGACCTCCCAAGGGTCACTACAGAAACTCTCTCTCTCCCTCTGCGTAGCTTCCAGCTTTGCTGATCCTGTCTACTGATGCACACACATTCACTTGCTTGTAGCTATCAACTAAAAAAGACAACCAGTGGGATTGACTCCAGATGATCCAAACATAAACAGAAGGAGAAATACAGAACACTGAACTACACTCATCCACATCTCTCTTGTACATATGTGATGTTTTATAGGGCCACTACATTGTAGAAACATGCAAAAGCACCACATTATGTTTTTCTCTGACTTGGACAATTAAAAATGTAAAAATTGTGTTACCATACAAAAGTTGCCATTTAAACAAGCAAATTCTAACAAAAAGCAGAGACTCATCCATTTATAGGCTATACCTCAGTCTGATATACATTTCCCTGTGTACTGGGTATCACTACCTCAGCCTGCAAACTAGGCACACCCCTGTAGGTTGCTGCTTGTGCTACTGATTCTGAAATATTTACTTAATGTTTGTAGACTGTGTAATAGTCCACAGTGTGTAACATTACATTTCAGCTTTATACAACATTTTGGTACCCAATATATAGTCTGAATTACTTATTAAAAACCCTTTCATTGACATTAGCTAGGCAGTGAATTCGTCCCAGATACAATGCTTTTTCTATCACATAATCTGGCCAACTAATGCTAACTCTCTGGATCCTAGCAATTAGCTAACAATAGGTAGGAATTTGTTGAGAATTACACTAGTTAAAGCTGTTGTTAGCAACTAGCTAACTTATTTAAAGCTTAGTGGTTAGCACATGTTTCTTGCACCTCTAGGGTTTTGAGTTCGAATTTTGCCTCTGGTCTGTATGCAATGGGTTTACATGTTCTCCCCACGTTAGGTTCAAATGCATTGCACAGGGCCTGCAGCCTATCCCAGAATGCTCAGGGCTCAATGCAGGGGGATACACCCTGGATTTGGTATCAAGCCATCTCAGAGAACAAGCTCACACACCCCACCCTACGTACAGTAATTGTTTAAATGCCAATCAGTCTAGAAAGCATGTATTTGGAATTTGGGGGAAAACACAAAGGTAGAACAGATCAGAAGTGAGATCTGAACCCCCAACTCTTGAGGTGTGAGGCAATAATATAATTAATTTTAATTTACAATGTTGTTAAAGATCTTGAACAACATTTACAACAAAGCAAAGACTTTAGTTTATAGGATCATCTACCTTTTTCCTCTACCAGTCTCAGTTTGTTTTTTGATGACAGTGCCTTATGCATTCTATAAGGTCTGACCCGGCATCAATCAACTGTACGTCTGTAATCCCATAAGTTTTTAATAGAGATCAGAAACCCCAGGAGCACGTGTAAAATGCACAAGACATTTCATCCTGACTAAGACATGCACACCTATCAGGGATCTACAGTGATGAGATGTGACCTCTTTATAACCTGTTGCAGTGCTTTTTCAGCTGTCATTCTGATAACTTCTTTGATTTCCACTGCATAACACATGACCTCCTTCTGCTTGTTGCGTTCAGCCCCCCCCCCCCTCTCTCTCACATACACACACATACACACTTAAACGCACACACACACACACACACACACACACACACACACACACACACACACACACACACACACACACACACTTATTTAAAGCAGATCAGAAATGTCTTCTAGCCTTAAAAGGACCTTGTTTAGTGGTTTTGGTTTATAATGAAAGTGACGTGATGGTGAACTTGTCCGCTACAGGTTTACTTCTTATGTGTGGGCACAGCAACTTTATCATTATACTAATCAAACCGTTACCAGCAAATGTTACCCATTTTAAGACAGACATGCTGTTAAATGGCTTTATTAGTCTTTATGTCATAACCTTGTACTAGCCATTTGTGTGCGAGAGGGAAAATGAAAACATACAGATCCCTGAGGTCACACAGATGTACTCTGAATTCATCATCTAAAAAGCTCTGCATGAAGTTTCAGCAGCACACCATGTGAATCATTCTTAGCTCAAATGAAAGCAGCATTTAGGAGCAAGTTACTGTATCCTCCAGCTACAGACAGCCTGACCCTGACCCCAATAGCTGTCTAAGCTGTAGCCATTAGGAAATAACAGAGAAGACTGCAACCTATTCTTTAGTAGCATTACAATGGTCTGTATACAGTATTTTGAAAGTTTGATATCAAAACAAGATAAATGCCATTTTTGGACAGAAAATTATTGTCCACAGGTAAGGTTGGTATGTTAAAAATTTCTATACTGAATATTCTTCTTTTAGAAGCTTTAACTATCTAACCTGCACTGATTTTGCCATGATGCACTTCAATATTTACAGAACTTATATTTATGAAACAAAAGTAATCAGAGAGTTTATGCTAAAAAACTCTGTATGTGCAGTTGCTTTGTGTACAAGAGATATTAGATCCATATTGTTGTGTGCAGGAAGCTGTGTCTTTGGTATCCCGATCTCCAACCTTGATTTCTGAACTTAAATGTAATTGCTGACCAGATGTGCGTAGAGTAGACAAAAAATGTACTCAAGTATAAGTATAAAGTGACATGCAAAATATTACTCAAGTAAGAGTAAAACGTATTTGGTGAAAAGACTACAATCGTAATGTCAGATTCATTTATTTTTAGAAATTATAAAAATTATATATATATATATATATATATATATATATATATATATATATATATATATAAATAAAATTTTCCATTAATAAAAAATTTTAATGGTTAAACTTGGCCAGGCCATAAGCAAAAT
>JAAGKR010001558.1:106021-120944 GCA_011419295.1 Clarias macrocephalus | reverse complement strand
CAGAGTCAGAAAACAAAGTAAATGGGTGTTTGTACTTTAAAATAAATGTTTCTGAACATACTTGTGTCCAAAAGTGTGGAGTTTTTGTTTATAAAAAATGTTTAGCACTTCCTGGGCCACATTTATCAATCTTTTAGTTTGTACTTGCCTGTGTATGCTAAACACCTAAAGGTGCAACGCGTGTTTAAAATATAAGTGCACAGTCAACTAAAAGCCTGAAATGTACAAGAGGCTGAATGAAACAAGTTAGTTTTAATATCTCGCTAGGCAGTTTGTATGAAACAATAGCTTTCAGATCTGTTCTTGGTAACGCTCAATCATCCTGGGGAAAAGTTGACCATGAATGGGTTTCTTGTGAAAATGCTTGTAAGAACAATGAACCAAATATTTAATGTAGACTTTTTTTTGTTGTTGTTGTTGCTAAAACAACAAAACTGCTGAGGTGATGGTGTACCTCTTGGAGTTCTTCATTCTCTTCTCCGTGGATTAACTCTATCATGGATGTACAAATAGGTATTTTCCCTCAAACAAGATTGGAGCATTTTCAAGTAAATTTAAGCGTGTTAGTGTTTCCTTTGTTTCAAATACTTGGAAATGTTAGGGTGTTCCCTGAGGTGACTTGTTCTTCCCGAGTCACTTAAAATTCGTTCAAAATGAACGAAACATTCAAGAACGACCCATCAACACAAGGAGAATCTACACAATATAAGGCAGGTGATTTTAAGGCTATAACTAATGGGGAAAGTTGTCATCTGTTTGATTAAACTACAAAATGTCAAATGATCTTCACTCCAGTTACATTAAAATCTATATTGGTAGCACTCTTGTCAGCGCTTTATATTCGAGGCTACTGTTTCTCCAGGCACTGCTGTGCAGGTGTGAATTTGTTGCATCAGTTCATGTATGTGTGAGCAAGAGTGCATGCTGCACTTGTGATTTGTATAGAAGATGCAAGTCTGCAAGGACAAATTTTTTGTTGTCTGAGGGTGAACCTGGTGCTGAGAGCACAAACAGAACCATCTGGATATCTTCAAACAAAAGTTGGACCAATACTTTAAGGAAGGTAAAAGTTTTTTATTTTTTATTTTTTTAAGAGAATCATTGCAGCTAATGAGAGATGGCTTTATCATTGAGTCTGAGAGGAAACATCAGTGTGTGGAACAGAAACATCCTCAATCACAGAATAAGAAAAAATTGGAGAAGGAAAGGAAAATCGATGCTTACAGTTTTTATGGGATTCTCAAGTGGGAGTATTGGGACGTCATCAGGAAAAGGTTCAGAATTCAGAGCTCGTTACAGCGAGATGCTTATTGAAGAGCTGAAGCCTTTGGATTGAATGCAGATGACTTCTGTCCAAGGATGTTGTGAGCATCTGCACACTTCTGCCCACACTGTGATTAGTGACAGTGGTGCATTAGTGTCTTATGCTTATTATTATTACTCGTTTTGCTTGAGAGCTTTTGATAGTATCAAACACATCAAAGACCATAAAAAGCATAATATGCAATGAAAATAGTCATAAAATGGAAAATAAGGATGGGAAATAAAACATTTTATTCATTTTCATTAGTAAGTGTTTTATGATGAAAAATGATGTATTTGTATTTTCTAAAAATAATAATTTAAATAAATTCTACAGCCAGAGTGTGTATAATGTTTTACTCAGCCTAGTGTGACAAATAATTGAATTATTCATGACAATTAATGAATTAACCAATTACTCTATATCGAATCTAAATAAAAAATATATATTTTATTTTATTTATTATATATGAACGTGAGTCTTATTACAGCAGACCGGGATTGTATAAGGTGTGGATAGTTTAGAGGATGTTCCCCTCTGAGGGAATAGGGCATAGTCATGATCACTACAGAATGGAACACAGCCAGATGTGTGAATGCACAGGACTACACAGCTGGCGTGCTCTTATTTTGACATTATTGGACAGAACTGTTTATAGCTTATAAGTTTATAGACGTAGTTCAAGTGTTGGTAAAAGACAAGACAGAATTGATTTAATTATAAATTTGTGAGTGTAGTTTAGCAATCTACTGTATAAAGTATTGGTGTTATTTCCTGAAGGGAGTCCTTTATTGTGGCGGTTAGCTGTGGATGCTGAGGCCTGTGTGTGTGTGTTTGAGAGAGAGAACTACTTCCTGTACACGTCGCTCTTACGGCGCTGCAGTGACACCAGCCAGGACAGGAACAAGGAGCGGAGTTATGGAGACTTTAGTCAGTCTGCCGTTTGCGGTGTTAGAATGTCCGAACATCAAGCTGAAGAAGCCGTCCTGGCTGCACATGCCCTCTGCCATGACCGTGTACGCCGTGGTGATCGTGTCTTACTTTCTCATCACTGGGGGTGAGTGAGTGAGTGAGTGTGTGTGTATGTGTGTTGAATCAGGACTCAGTTAGCCTGCTGTGTGTTTGTGGGAATTACCTGCCAGCTAACATCTGCTCTTTTTAAAATAGAAACATTGTATATTTTATACACTACGAGCATTACGGTAATCGTTCTAATTTCTCTTGAACAGTGCGCAGTGACGTTTATTAATGTTTAACGCAACCTGCTAAACTAGTTAGCTCGCTTATGTCTCCCATTTACAGTAGCTAAACTGCAGGCTGTAGTATCATTTAAATTCTCCATCTGTCGCATAGCATATAGACTGTGAAAAAGGCAATTAAATGAATCAGTAGGTGTAGTAATACGTATAGTATAATCCTCCCGACATTTTGCTTTTGTCTATTAACTTACTATTACTAGCTATATATAGCTAGCTTTGTCTGTTATAAAACAACAACATTATTATTATTATTATTATTATTATTATTATAATTTTACACATAAAGACACATCACATGCCATAAAAGTCATAATAATATACAATGAAAATAGGCCTAACATGAAAAAAAAGAGAGAAAAAAAGACGAGGAATAGAACATTCGTTAGTTTCCATTAATGAATACTTTATCCTGGCTAAGCTGACAGCAGTCTGAGCCTATTCCCAAAAACGGGTCATTACCCAGGTTACACCCTGGAGGGATGCCAGTCTATCATCACACATGCGCACCTATGGGCAGTTTACTTTTGCCGCTTCATCAGCTGGTATATTTTTTGTTTCCTTAAAAGGAAACCCAGAATTCCACACGAATACGGGGAGAACCTGGACAGAGACAATACTCTATGCTCAGGGTTCAACAGAAGCACTGGACCTGAAAAGCAGCAACTTATTCTGGTACCATGTAGCCAGAAAACACAAAACTATCTGTTTAATTGATTTACAATCCCAAGTGTTTGTTACTTTCAGGTATTATCTATGATGTTATTGTCGAGCCGCCCAGCGTGGGCTCAATGACTGATGAGCACGGTCACCAGAGACCTGTGGCATTTTTGGCTTACAGGTGAGTTTTATGAGCCCTGACAATGGCACCCACTTTTCTGTAGCATGCATATAAGAGTTTTAAATATGAAACTATTCATGCTGTCTGTGTGTGTCAGAGTGAATGGGCAGTACATCATGGAGGGTCTGGCATCCAGCTTCCTCTTTACCATGGGTGGTCTTGGCTTCATCATTCTGGACCGCTCCAATGCCCCAAACATTCCTAAACTCAATCGTTTCTTGCTTCTCTTCATTGGCTTTGTGAGCGTGCTGCTGAGCTTCTTCATGGCCCGAGTGTTCATGAGAATGAAGCTGCCGTAAGTGCGACATTTACTTTACTTTAGAGACGTACAATACATAGAATAAATTACAGAAATACATGGTGTTCAAGTCAAACCAGGACCATTGATTGTGTAGAATAACAACACAGTTCTTAGAGTAAAAATCCCCTACTACACTAATGCATTCATCCCAGCATTTCACTAGTGCTCGGACACCATTAAGGTAGAAGGTTCTCTCAGTAAGCAGGAGCCATGATCAGACTGCCTTCTTCATGTCTGGCAATAACTTCGATCGGAGTCCCTGTCATGTACAAGTGGTGTTCATGAATAATAGTATGTACAGTTCCCACAGACTAAGGTACCCTAGGTTTGTTTTCTGTAAGTTGGCGACCAGTTATCCGCAAATTTTCAAGGATCAGGAGTTCCTTTCGCTGAATGTTCATGGGAATGTCTTCAGTGAGCTGTGAGCCATCTCAGCAGGGATCATCTTTCACGTACATATGGCCTTCTTTAAAGCACCATTCAGATGATTTGCCGCAGCTAAGTGTCACTTCACAGTAGTGTGCTAGAAGTCTTCTGTAAATGTCCATCAGTTTTACACCTTCACTCATGAGAAATTTCATCACAAATCCTGGTTTGCCTTGAACGTCCCATGTACATTAAAAATACAGCGTATGCACTTGATTTACCCTGATACTGATTTATGCTTTGGCTTATATCGCAGCCTATTTTAAATTATGCATATAATGTAACATTTATGATCATGCTTGATTTCTCATTTGCAGTGGTTATCTCATGGGTTAAAGCTGCACAAGGCCTTTTGGGTGGGACACGCCACAGGCAGAGACAGAAGGATGACAGCATATGAACAGAAAATTACCTTCTTGATCAGTGTGTTGATGATTTTCTATGTGTGTGTGTATGAGAGAGTGAAATAATGTGCATTTCCATTCAAAGGGGCTTCAAGTTGCAGGGTTTAGGTTTGCTATATTTTGTGCAAAATTTGCATAACTTGGTAGGGAAAGGTATATCATGTGTAGCAGCTCTGTGTTAAGTGATCAAAATTGGTTTACATATGGAGTCAATTACACACTATATTGTAGAAAACATTGTAAAAATGCATTCAAATCTGGCCTGTGTGGGGTGGGTTTTTCTATGTAAAGCCACAATAAAACTGATTTATACAACCCTGATGTTTTTATTTATTTATTTTATTTTATTGTTTATTGTGATGGGACTTTGAGCCCAAATATGAACTCATCCTGTCAAATGTTAGCAGTGAAGAGTATAAATATCATGAATTTCAGGAACCTGGACTGATTAACAAATGTTAGCTGTCTAAGAGATCCTGTGAACACAAGTACAAAGAGGTCTTTCAGGTTGAAGACTCACATTTAATCACACCATTCCCTCAGCACACCACATCATTTAATCATTTACCATCAATAAGCTTCAACATAAAGACAGACAGAGAAAGGCATTAAATGGCATAAAAATGAGAAATTATGAGCATTTTTAATGAACCTGATTTGGCAATTAGACCTCATCTAGTTCTGTATTTAAATTGGGTGCATACTATATAAGATCATTCTTTTTGCTGTTCTGCAGTAGCACAGAATAACAGTCACAGGCTGCTAAAACACACAAATACTGGGGGTGGGCAAAAAGCAATACAATAAGAAAGTGAACCAAGTACACAAAAGTACTCTATATTTGACTTTCCTACAAACATTGTACATACTATGTGTAATACTGTGCAGTAGCAACACACACTGAGAAAATAAAGAGTCTAATAGCTGCAGGTATAAACAACGTCTCATAGCTTGTCTTTATGGCAGCAGACCTGTCTCGGTATACTACTTAATGTGCTCTTCAGTTTTGTTAAGAAACATAGCGTAAGTGATTTATTGTCCAATATTGTATTTTTTTTTTTTAAGTGATCTTTGTTTGACCACCATTTAATAAGTTCAGTCTGGTTCGTATGACCGAACCTGCTTTCCTGAGTAGCTTATTAAGCTTATTGGCATCTCCCACAAACGCACAATTCCCTCAGCACACCACAGTGGGGAAAAAAGAGGGGGCGGGTTGATCTTTTTTTTGCAAATAATTCAATATGTAAATATAGTTGCAAGCAACGATGAGCGGGCCCAAGCACCCTCTCAGGTGCCCAACACAACCTGTGCATTTTTTGAGCATGTTAAGACCTCCAAAAAGCCCGGGTGTAGCATACAACTTGCACACTTATTCACCATATAGAACTGATGTCAGCTTGGGCCCTAAGTATTTGTTGGGTGCGTTATGTGTGTGTGTGTGTGTGCGTGCGTGTGTGTGTGTGAGAAAGAGAGATGTGAGTACTATCATTTATTGTGTGTGTACAGTATGTGTGATGTATGAGTGTGCTTGTGTGTGTGTGTGTGTGTGTGAGAGAGAGAGAGAAATGTGATGTGTTAACATTTGTGATGTGTGCAGGAAGAGTTTTATGTTTAGACCTTCAAAAAGCAGCAGACGCTGGAAAAAAGCATCACACTATGATGTTACTTAATGTGATTTGATTTAATGTGATTTCACTCAATGTAATGTCAATCAGTATAATGCCACATAGAAAGTTAATATTTACTTTTCAGCATAAGTTTGAGGCATCGTCACAGCTGACCCATTTGTGATATCAAAAATCCCTGTACAATTTTGCATCCTCAGTGTCTTGAGATCACATCGGCCCGGTTTGGTTGCGATCATATAAATTACCTAGGAAATGTTTCAAAATCTATTTGGTGTGTTTTACAAACGACACAAAATAACTGACTTCCTGTTCAGTTGAGCCCATGACATGCAATGTGAAAGTTGTTCGGCTCAGTGAGCTCTAAATGTATACCATGGTACATGCATATGTGCAAGTGTGTATGATCTATGCAGCACAATCTCGTGTGAAACTCGCAGGCATCCTAAATTAGAGAAAAACCTTCTCTGTTTTCATGTCTATTAATATGTACACCACAAGATGGCTCCCATTGCAGTGCGCAATATTGGACAGGCATCTTTATTGTTGTTGTTGTTTTTTTTTTTTTAGTTATGTTTGTTTAAATTATTTGGGCTTTATAAAAAATTTTCTCATATAACTTTTTAGCGATTTGTTTTCGCTGTAACTGTTTAAATAAAATATAAACTTAAAAAAATATGGGTCTTGTTACCATTAATTGATGATTAATTAATAACGTGTTCAACTATCGGTTGTAAAATGCTGCCCTCCACTTAAACACTAGAGGGAGACATTTAGCATGGAAGGATCTGTAGTAGGGTACAGTTTCATATACTGTACCATATACCAAACTCTTTAAATGTGTGCTGTAGACAGGATGGGTTAGACAGTTTTAACACCTTTCTAATACACCAATAAGACCATGGCATTATTAATCATCATATGGTTATATATATATATCTGACTCCTAGGGAAGGCATGTATTGGTATCTGGCACCAGGGTGTCACCAGCAGATTATTTTATGGCTTGTATGTTGCAAAATGGGAATTCGTGGATCAGACTTGTTAGTCCAGGACGTTCAGGCAGATTGAGTTCTGGAGAATTTGAAGGCCAAGTCAACAGCTGTCATGCTCCTCAGACTGACTTTGCAGTGTGACAGGGGGCATTATAGAGGCTATAAGAGGCTGCTTCAGGGAATGCTTCTTCTGCAACAATTTTTGATACCGTGTACCGTGTCAAAGTAACACCCACATGAATTCCAAGACCCAGGGTTTTAAACATTGCCCATAGCGTCTTCACTGGCATGCCTTTTCCCCCATAGTTTAACCCCAACCATCCACACAATGTAAAAGAAAATGAGATATGTTAACATAGACAACCTTCTTCCTACAATGGGCCTGTGCGTTGTAAGAACTTTTAGCAGTGGACATGGGTCAACAGGGGCACTCTGACCAGTCTGTGGCTATGCAGCACCATACAAAGCAAGCTCCGATACACTGTGAGTTCTGACACCTTCATATCACAGCCAGAAATAACATTTTCAGCTAATTGTGTTACAGTAGCTCTTATATTATGTAATGTTATGACTAATCAACCTATATTGTTATACTGGTTGTAAAAACCAATATGTAACCAGAGGTGGAAAGTAACGAATTACATTTACTCGCGTTACTGTAATTGAGTAGTTTTTTGTGTACTTCTACTTTTTAAAGTAGTTTTTAAAATCTGTAATTTTACTTTTACTTAAGTATGTTTTGTTTGAAGTATTGTAATTCGCTACATTTTAAATCATATGCGCTACTGAGTAAAACAAATGAATGAAAATGCAAAAAATATTCTGCTTTGTATAAATGCTTCGTCGCGCGCCGCTCCAGACTCCACTCCAGGTTTTCTGACTGTCCCCACATCGGCATCTACCTGACCTTCCACACGGTCGCTTCCGCCCTGAGAGTGACGTCATCAACCAACGCGACCATATATAAACTGGAGAGAGACGCGGGAAAGAGGAAAGAGATTTTGGCGTTTTGATATTTGTTTGTGACTTAATTTCACTGTATTTTTGTGCACTGTGTGCCTGCCATTTATTTTAGGAGGAGGGAATTTATTCACTGTTTTTGGTTTAGGGAGTCAGGGAATGTACCTGTATTTATTTTTTTTGCAGGTAATCTAGTTACTAAATATAAATAACATTTAGTTTATTATTTTGGCCTGGGTCCACCCTGAATCTGATCCTCCTCCTGTTGTGTGTGTGTGTGTGTGTGTGTGTGTGTGTGTGTGTGTGTTTTTGTAAAGCAATACAAACCTCATTATTTCATCAGTTAATGACTGGATCTAGTCCTTTCTGCCATATACCACCATTTCCATACAGTTTAAAATAGAACCCTGAACCATTCTTTTGCTGTACGGCCCAACACTAGACTGGGACGTAACGCCATATTTATGTGACCACTTTGATTTTCAAGCAGAAGAAAGACAACAGCTTTATTATGCAAAGGTGTTCCTTCAGTTAAAAACAACTAGTTTGAGATTTATATCTGCTCATCTTTTTTGAACTACGCTAGAATGCCTCATCCCACCCCCACTTAAAAAAAAAAAAAAAGTTACTCAGTAACTTTTACTCTGAGTAATTTTTTTTATGAGCTACTTTTTACTTTTACTTGAAAAGTCACAACCTCTTTCCTATTTCCCGCGTCTCTCTCCGGTTTATATATGGTCGCGTTGGTTGATGACGTCACTCTCAGGGCGGAAACGAGCGTGTCAGCTAGATGCCGATGTGGGGACAGTCAGAAAACCTGGAGTGGAGTCTGGAGACCAGGACACGATACACACATACGAGCGCAACGAGGCATTTATACAAAGCAGAATATTTTTAGCATTTTCATTCATTTGTTTTACAAATGAATGAAAGTAGCGCATATGATTTAAAATGTAGCGGATTACAATACTTCAAACAAAACGTACTTAAGTAAAAATAAAATTACAGATTTTAAAAACTACTTTAAAAAGTAGAAGTACACAAAAAAACTACTCAATTACAGTAACGCGAGTAAATGTAATTCGTTACTTTCCACCTCTGTAACCATGTGCTCAGCTAGTCAGCTTGTTATTTGCTGGCCTTCATGCAGGACATTTTAAGGTTTGTTCCACTGCATTTAAGCTGGACAAGGCCAATGGCTCACAGGTTGTTCTGATCACGTAAGGTTAAGCTGAAAGTTGCTGAGTGCACACACTCCAAAATGCGTTCATGTGAGAGCAGCTTACGCCCCCAGTGCCTGTTATCAGAGAGTGCATGCAGAGGACACACTTGCCTAATACATCAGTGTAATGTTTGCATGTAAGAGAACAATGTGAACTTTGCACATTTCATTAGGATGTGTTTTAGCACTTTCCCCCCCCATTTTTTCCCTTTTTTTTGTTAAGAAATTTAGCCTGTCTTTGCTGCCTAATGCTGATGTAGGCTTCTTATTCAATCCTTAAATGATATGATGGGTTCTGTATTTTTTAATGCAATTAACTATGTTCTTGCATTTAGAATACTGGACATGACTGAAAACCCATTAAATTCAACATAGCTTAGAATCTTCTTTCCACCTGATGTTACCTTTTATTTTTGCATCATTAAATATTATAAATTGCATTACGTCCATTGCAAAAAAAAAGGGCAATTATATATAAAATAGCTCCTAGTTACTGTTACATAATCAGGTACATTATAAATCCATTAAAACATGGAAATTAATATATGTTTAAAAAAAATCTCCTGGCCCTATGTTTCCTATATAACGCTAATGTAAAATTATGAGAGCTGTTTATATTTCAAAATATGTAAGGACAGGTCACCACACTATGATTTAAAGCAACAACATTCTGAATGATATTTTGGTGGAATTATTGCATCATGGTATGCCATGAATGCTGTAGTTTTGACATTCAAAATTATATTTTCAGAAATTTATGTTCCTCATTATGACAAATGACATTGACTGCCTTAGATAAGGACTCTTTAAAGAGCACAGGAAAAATTCTCAATGCTTAGTTGTTGTAGAAGCATGGCTACTACACAGCTAATGATCGCTGTTTCTCGGATAAACTTCCAGGTTAGTCTCCAGCTGATTCAGATTCAGTGCTCTCTTATCCTCTGAATATGTTTTTGCATTACAAATAAAATGTCGTATGCTATTGAATTCCTTAATTACTGATCCAGTCTCAACATACAGTATGAGGCACACATCTGCCATGGCTCTTGGTGAAAATAATATTCTTGTTTCCAAATCGCTTCTTTCCCTGTTACCTTTGCACTTTTTGTCTGTACAAAAAGTCATACCATGACTTCATCCCATTTAGTTATCTATTTTCTTCTACAGGAAAATGCAAATTATGTTTGCTTCACAGCAGCAGATGGTGTTTTACAGTTGACAGAATGAGTAACATCGTAATGGGGCAAAAAAAAAAAAAAGGCAGTAAGAAAAGAATGGCAGGACGAGCTGAAACCATTTTTACACCAGAACTACTGTTTCTGAAGAAACCAATGAGAGTTTGGGCAGTGTGGAGATGACAACAGCACTAGAAGGAAAATATCCAGGTGGCTTAAAGATTATTCTTAAGAACAACAATAATGTGATTAATGTGCAATCACACAAATTAGTCAAGAAAAAAAAGATTAGCAATTAGGTCAACTGTGATAACACAGTCTGCTGCCATCATCAGGTGAAAGGAAAAATTGCATTGTATATATCAAGAGAGAATCTGTAGGCTGCATTTAGACCTGAATTCACCCTGATGTATTATATAATGTTTTTTTTTTTTTTTTTTTTTAAAGAAGAAGGTTTGTTATGTTCTTTGTCTTTTGTTCGGCTTTGTCTTAGTGATGTTATGGTTGCCACCTGAATGAATATCATAGCCATTTTCCTCGACTGACTCCTGGGGACAAATGAAAATTCAGCAAATTTATTAGTGACACTGACAGAAAAAATGATATTGTAGATTACTGTGTAAAAAAGGATACTCTAAACATTCATCTCAGCTTACCTTGCGCTTGTTTTGTGCATTTGGAGGGTCTGTAGTGTCAGACATATGAAGGCCCAAAGCATTCTCAAGGTCTTAAAGAAAAAAAAAAACATAATGGAATTAATCAGGAGTATACAGATCTGAAGTACAAAACAAAAAACAAACAATATGGAACCTTGGATTGCAAGTAACTTGGTCTGTGAGCGTTTTGCAAGACGAGCAAAGTAAATTTGAACTTAATAAACAAGCGAGGTCTTAATATACGAGTTGTTCGCATGTGCTTTGTCTGTTGACCGACACCTGATCACAACTGGTTCTTCTCTCACTACAGGATTGTGGGTAATCGTCTCCCATGCTCAGTATCAGTGTGCGCGCGTCACTCGTATACTCAACATCCGTGCGCCTGTAATGTTTATTATAACATTGTGACCATGTGTGCGCACGTAAAGCAAAAGCAAGTGTCATTAGAGAGGTTTCTTGTTAAAGAAGTTTTCTGACAGAGCAGTGTTTCTGTTAGTGTGTGTGTGTGTTTGTGTGCACACATGCGTGTTTGTACAGCATGTGTGTGTATCTTCGTGTGCGCGCTAGTGTGTGTGTGTGTGTGTGTGTGTGTGTGTGTGTGAGAGAGAGTCGCCCTATACAGTACATCTCCTCTCGTCTTACTTTAGCTTTACACACATACATACGCGTATGTGCACACATAAATACCACTCATGAAAAAACTGCTCTGTCGGGATTCTTTTAAAAGTTAAAGTGCAGGTTAATTTGTTTTCTTTTCACTTTATATTTTCTATTAATTATTATATATGAATATTTTTGGGTTGTGGCATGAATCATCAGAGTTTCCATTCGCATTGGAAATTCGCATTGATGTACTAGTGATTTGATATACTGTACAAGCACGCTTTCACAATGAATTATGCTCGCAATCTAAGGTTTATTGTATATGTCGACCAGAGTTACCTGTTAGAATCTGGTCAATTTTTCCAACTGCCAAGTCGGCATCCTCTCTGGAGAAGCACATTGGTGGTTTAAACTTCAGGACGTTACGGTGTGGTCCATCTGCACTTAACAAAACTTGCTGATCCTTCAGTCTGTGGGAAGGTCAAAATGGTTATTCATTTATTTATCTATTATATCACATTGAATAGATGACTTTAAGCAGAAATATAGCCTGTAGAAGAGGGGTCATCAATCTTATCAGGCCAGTGTTGCTGTAGCTTTTCATTTCAATCAAGGCAGGCTTTGAGGCCACACCATGAGCCATTAAAGTAGGTGGTGTCAGTTGAGATTCCTGTTTGGTTGGAATTTAACTGAAAAATCCTGTTTAAGGTGTTTAGGTAATTATAGGTTTTTACCTATATATGACATCTTGAGCTTCAGCTGTTGCAGGGATTCTTTTAAGCCGATCTTTCACCAGCTCCACCCCAACAAAAAGCCCACAACCTCTGTAAAACACATAGCTTTCATTTTTCACTCTTATATTTTACTTTAAAAATATAGAGCGGCCCAAAAAATGTATACACACTTAAACATAAAAAATATATGTCTCTCTTCTGATGGCACCAATGATAGTGCTAATACAGGCAGTTCCAGTCAAATGTGTATTGTACAGAAATAGACACTCTAGTGCACCAGATACCTATATTAACAATTACATATTTTTTTCTGTGTAAGTGAATGTATAAAATGTATGAAGACTGGTATATTGTATGTGTGTGTATGGGGGATGCGGGAGAAATGAGTCGACCTCATCAAGTTTAATCAATCAGTTCGGGAGCACGATGATATAAAGGCTGTCCTGTAAAACTGATTTTCACGTTCACAGTCCAAGAAAGTGGAAAACTTTGACAAAATAGCGTCCGGGATTCACCTCAGAAACTTAGTTTGCAGTGTGTGTGGGTGTGCGCATATGTGTGTGCAGGTGCGAGCGTGTGTGTGTGTGTGTGTGCATGTGTGTGTGTGACAGTCGTCAACAACCCCCCCCCCCCCCCCACCTCCTCTACCTTCTCTCCTGTCAGGGTTGATTCCTTTCTAAGGTAAAGTGCAGTTGAGTTAGTTTTATTTTTATACTATATATTTTCTATTAATCATTTTTTATAAGGTGGAACGAATCTTTGGAGTTTCCATTATTATAAAGCCGCAGAGACTGTGAGATTAATTTCCTTGGCCGTGGTTTTTGGTAGTGTTGGGAAAGGGGACAGATTAATTAAGTAAATTCGTATGCATTATATTGTATATTCGTGTTGAAGGCATATAAGACTTTGTCAGTCCCCGACTTACGAACATGCTCCTGGAATGGAACTTGTAGGGGACAACCTATACCGACATCTTTAGATATAAAATAATACTACACATTCTGTTTCCGTTTATGGCATTTGGCCAACACCCTCATCCAGAGCGACTTACATTTTCATCTCTTTATACATCTGAGCAGTTGTGGGTTAAGGGCCATGTTCAATTTGCTGGTGCTGATGTTTGAACCTGGGACAATCTGATCAATAGTCTGACGCCCTAAACACTGAGCTAACCACTACCATAATTGAATTTGACTTTTTAAAAAAGTGTATAGATTACAACTGTTGAAATGTGTAAACATTTTGTTGGGCCCCTCTGTATGTAACAATGCCTCTATCAGACTTGGTACTCCTTAGAATATTCACAGCTCATTCAGTTTGAAGATGAAATTCTTTGAACTGAATTAAAAAAATATAAACCAAGAACTGAAGAAAGCATTTAAAAAAAGACCTGACGTCTCCCACTAAGGGATGTTTCTGTTTCAGTTTCTCTAGCAGGTCTGTCAGGTATCTCCCTACACGCAGGGCATTGCCTTGAAGATCCTCCTTTTCAATCACATCCAGTACAGCTAGCCCAATAGCACAGGACACAGGATTGCCACCAAACTGAGGCATACATAAACACATTCCTCAGTCAGGTTAACACTGTCCAACCTATACAATTAAAAACATTATAAAGGCATGATTTTTATATCTCCTTGTCTTAATGTGTCATTCTATCAGTGAAAAAATTATTCAAAGTGTAGTTCTCACTGTGTTAAAGTACTCCATTCCAGATGACATGAAGCCTTCAGCCACTGCCCTGGTGGTCACCACACAGGACATTGGATGTCCGTTCCCAATCGGTTTGCCCATAGTGACAATATCAGGTATGAAGTCTTCTCCTTGTAGCTGGAAGGCCCAAAAATGGGAGCCTACTCTTCCAAAGCCGACCTGAACCTCATCAGCAATGAACACGCCTCCAGCCTTTCTCACATGTCTGTGAAAAAAAGGCGTGTTATGTTCAAACATAGAAATGCACGCTTTACAGTGTATACTGTACTAGCTGTATATGCATATACATTGACACAACTACATCCTGAAGGACTTTTTAGATTGTAAGAAAATACTAAGTTGACTCTATTAGTTTAAATTTCTTAATCAAAATGTTGGTCTAAACATGTCATGTTAATTAAATTCTTTGTACATTTCCTACAATGCCATTCAACTACTTGCTGACTGTAGTGTTAGTTGGAATGAGTTTTCTTATCATCTCTATCTAAAGAGACCAATGCATCATCATGCTTTTTGTCTCAAAGATCGCTAACTTCCCAAATCAGGTCTTTGTCCTTTTTTTATTTATTTATCTCCAATACTCATATGTTGAATTTCTCATTAATATGGAAAACAAGAGAGTGTGAGAAAAGATCTTGCACTATTGTTTTTCTGAGCTATTAGTGATACCTGATTGTGATCAGTTTTGTTTGCGACTGGAATTTTTCCT